>CAJHQP010000131.1:0-276843 GCA_905132765.1 Moricandia arvensis
ACAATATCTCTTAAGCATAGAACACGCTAGAGAGCAAAGCTTGTAATCTTTTCAATCATAGTGAATTAAGTTTGTCTCCGATTGGAGGTGGACTTGCCAAACAATCTTACGTCTTTGATTCGTTTAGTTACAATAACTGCCAAGGTCGATTCTCTACAAGTGGTATCAGAGCTAAGGCTAACCTAGATCCAAGGAACAGAGAGATTCGAAAGCAAGATTCAACAAACAAGCAAGGAGGATTCTTATCTGGCGTGAAGAAGAAGACTCAGCTCGTTGGTGTTGAAGCTTGACGGTTACGGCGTGTTATTATGACCTGCAAAACAAGAAACAAGCGTTTACGGGTTAATAAAGAAGATGGAAGCTACTGCAAGGAAATTTGAAGTAGAGAAATTTGATGGGAAGGGTGATTTTGGTCTCTGGAAGTATAAGATGTTATGTCAGCTAGAAATTATTGGCTTAGGTTCTGTCCTTAAGGAAAAATCAGAATCTAAACAAGATGATGATGAAGGAGAAAAGGAAGCTAAACCAGATCCAAATATGCAGGATAAGGACTTACGTGCAAAGAACCTGATCAGTATGTGTCTATCTGACCTAATTCTACGTAAGGTTATGCATGAGCCTTCAGCACTAGAGATGTGGAAGGCTTTGGAAGCTGAATATCAGACTAAAACATTACCTAATCGGATTTACATGAAGCAAAGATATGCAGGTTTTAGGATGGATGAAAACAAGTCTATTGAGGAAAATTTAGACGTGTTTCTAAAACTTGTGGCTGACCTAGCTAGTCTGGATATTAAGATTAGTGAAGAGGACCAGGCTATACAGATCCTAACTAGCCTACCTAAGCCATATGAGTCTCTAGTTGATGCACTGAAGTATGGCAGTGGAAAAGAAACACTAACAGTCCGAGACGTAACAAGTTCCGATTACTCTAAGGAAGTTGAGTTAAAAGAGAAGGGACTTCTTACCAGGTCCAAAGGAAACTCGGAAGGCTTATTTGCTGGCAACGACAGAGGCAAATCTGAGAAGAGGAATGGTAAAACCTGGAGAGGAAGATCAAAAAGCAAGGCTAGATCACAGTCAAAACCAAAGTTCTCAAAAGAATGTTGGACGTGTGGCAAAGAAGGACACTTTAAAAAACAGTGTCCAGAGAGAAAAACACAAAAACCAGCAAATTCGGCTAATATAGCAGAAGAGGAAGAAGAGCCATTAGTTCTAACAGCAAGCCAACAAGACACCAAAAATGAATGGGTACTTGACTCGGGATGTACATTCCATATTACTCCAAACAAGGATGTCTTATTTGATCTAAAAGACATAGAAGGGGGAAAGGTTAAGATGGGCAACAATACAATCAGTGAGATCAAAGGAATAGGAAAAATCAGGATCATGAATAATGATGGATCAAGCGTAATCCTAACTGATGTTCGTTACATGCCAACAATGGGAAGGAATCTTATTTCTTATGGTTCTTTGGAGAAGATGGGATGCAGGTACGAAGGCAAGGACTTCAAGGTGCAGTTTTACAAAGTAGACCAGAAGGTTATTTCTGGAAAATACTGCGATGGCTTGTATTACTTACAAGGGACAGTATTGGACGGTGAAGCTGTTGTAGCAAGACCTGATATAGATCTTACTAAGAGGTGGCACTCTAGACTCGGACATATGAGTCTAAAAGGTATGAATATTTTGGTAAAGAAAGGAAACTTAGCTGCGAAAGATGTGAAGACACTGGAGTTCTGCGAGAATTGCATTTTGGGGAAGGCACATAAGCTAAGCTTTCCAAAAGGCAAGCACACGTCTAAAGAAGTTTTAGAATACATACATTCAGATTTATGGGGTTCACCTTTGGTGGTTGAAAGTCTTGGAGGATGTTATTATTTTGTCACCTTCATTGACGACTTTTCTAGGAAAGTATGGATCTATTTCCTAAAGTCAAAAGATGAAGTATTTAAGAATTTCAAAGAGTGGAAAGCAAGCGTGGAAACTGAGACTGGAAAGAAGGTTAAGTGTCTTAGGACGGATAACGGATTAGAATTCTGCAATACACAGATGGATACTTTGTGTATGGAAGCTGGGATTAAAAGACACAGAACATGCGTCTATACTCCGCAACAAAACGGAGTATCTGAACGCATGAACCGGACGATTATGGAGAAGGTGAGATGTATGTTAACAGAGGCTGGATTAGAACAAAAGTTCTGGGCTAAAGCAGCCTCTACAGCTGTCTATTTAATCAACAGATCTCCAAGTACTGCTATTAATTTCGAGTTACCAGAAGAGGTGTGGTCTGGAATTAAGACAAATTTAAATCATCTAAGGAAATTTGGATGCACAGCCTATGTTCACGTGACTCAAGCCAAGACCAGTCCAAGAGCAATGAAAGGCGTTTTCATGGGATATCCTAAAGGGACTAAAGGTTATCGAGTTTGGTTACCAGAAGAGTCACGGTGTACAATCAGCAGGAACATGATTTTTAATTAAGAAGAGATGTTTAAGGACATCAAAGAAACCAGTGAAAAGCAGAAGAAGGTTAAGAAGGTTAAGAAGGTCACATTCAATCCGGAGCTGATTCAAGGTCCTACAAACACAGGTTCAGATACTGAAACAGAGGACACAGTTCAAGGTGGAGTTTCTCCAGCATCTGAAAATTTAGAGTCTACGTCCTCAAGCTCAGAAAGTGAAGAAGAAACCGAGGAAACTGAACAAGAAAATCTGGATAACTATATCCTTGCCAGAGACAGAATCAGGAGAGATATTAAGAAACCTTCAAGGTTTGATGATTCAGATTGTGTAGCTTATGCTTTAGCTGCAGCAGAAGAAATTAATAGGGAGGAACCAAAATCCTATTTAGAGGCAAGAAGAAGTAAAAGCTGGGAGCTATGGAACGGAGGAATGCAAGAAGAAATGGACTCATTAGAGAAAAATCAGACTTGGAAACTGGTAAAGAAACCAGAGAATAAGAAAATTATTGGCAGCAAATGGGTTTTCAAGCTGAAAGAAGGCATTCCTGGAGTTGAGATGCCTAGATACAAAGCTAGGTTAGTAGCAAAAGGGTTTTCACAAGTCGAAGGAATTGATTACACAGAGGTGTTTGCACCAGTAGTGAAACACGTGTCGATCAGAATCATGCTGTCACTTGTTGCAAATTATGATCTTGATTTGGAACAATTAGATGTGAAAAATGCTTTCTTATACGGAACATTGGACGAAGAGATCTATATGACACAACCAGAGGGTTTCGTTGAGAAAGGAAAAGAAGATCAAGTTTGTCTCCTGTTAAAATCACTTTATGGATTAAAACAGTCACCAAGACAATAGAACGGAAGATTTGACAGTTTTATGAAGAAACAAGGTTTCTATAGAAGCTCTTACGATCCTTGTGTCTACATGAAAGGTTCAGATTTATCTCAAATGGTTTATCTCTTAATCTATGTTGATGATATGTTAATAGCATCAAAGGATTCTAAGGAAATTCAAAGAATCAAGGATAGCTTGAAGAGAGAATTCGAGATGAAGGACCTTGGAGCAGCTTCAAGAATACTTGGTATGGATATCATTAGAGACAGGAAGAAAGGTACTCTAAAACTATCACAGGGGAAGTATTTACAGAAGGTGCTGGAAACCTTTAACATGGCCGAGTGCAAAGCTGTGGTTACTCCTATCGGACCACAATTCAAGCTTAAAGGTTTAACACAAGAAGAAGAAGTCGAAGAAGCTGGATTCATGAATGAAATACCATACGCATCAGCTGTTGGAAGCCTGATGTATGCAATGGTGGGTTCTAGACCGGATCTATGTTTTGCGGTTGGATTAATCAGCCGTTTCATGGGTAAACCAGGGAGACAACACTGGGAAGCTGTTAAATGGGTGCTAAGATATGTTAAATGAGCTCTAGATTCAGACTTAATATTTACTAAAGGAGACAGGTTTATGGTACAAGGGTTCTGCGATGCAGACTATGCAACCGACTTGGATAGAAGAAGATCGGTTACAGGATATGTTTTTCAAGTCGGAGGCAATACAATAAGCTGGAGATCTGGCCTACAACATATTGTAGCTCTATCAACGACAGAATCGGAGTATATGGCTTTAGCCGAAGCTTTTAAAGAAGCATTGTGGTTAAAGGGTTTTGTCAGTGAGTTGGGGTTTAAGCAAGATGATGTGAGAGTATTTTCAGATTCTCAAAGTGCTATACATCTAGCTAAAAATGGTGGATTCCATGAAAGAACTAAGCATATAGACACTAGATTTCATTTAATGAGGGACGTAATTGAAGCTGGTGATGTTACGGTTCATAAAATTCACACATCTATCAATCCTGCAGACTTCCTAACTAAATGTGTACCTGGAAAGAAGTTCGAGACATGCTTGGAGATCCTTAAGGTTCTGCCTTAGAAGGTCTCGTGTGGGTGCAGGTGACAAGGCTGTCGACTTGTTTACCTCGCGGAAAAGCCACAAAGAAAGGTATCAGTTTCAGGAAAAGTAAACTGATGGTTCGACAGAAAGTAATAAAGCTTGGGAAAAGATGGATTCGAAAATTACCTTTTGAAAGAATGGTGCTTGTAGACAGGGATTGTCTATACGGAGAACCTGCAAAATTATTCAAGGAATACTAGTCAGGGAATCATTTATGCAGAAGACTAAGCTTCAACAGAAGCTGGAGAATCACCAAATTAAAAAAAAAGGAGGAAGAAGCCTTACCGAAGACGTGTTGTTGTGGCCTGAAATAATCTACAACAAGGCTGTAAACACAAGGTTATTAGTTTACAGGATTAAGCTCTTAAAGGTATTTATAGTGACGTTCTATTGGTTACTTACGAGAGACAGCAATGGTGAAGTGACGTCAAACATCATGTGCTGGAAATTCAACAAGTAAATATGAATCATTCACTACAACACTTAAAGGAAGCAGCTTAAGACACGTATATACAAGAAGTCAAAGGAAAAGGAGATAACTTTTGGAAGTTTGACTTGTCTGGTTCGGTATCATAGATGTCGTGAGGTGTTCAAGAAGGAATTTGTTATCGGAGAATCACGAAGTCAATGGTCTTGACGGATTCATCAAGAGGACAAGCTGGAAAATGAAATCAAAGGTTAGGGTTTTGTTCAAATGTCTAAAGAAAAAACGGACAAGGAAGAGCAAATAGAACCTGAGATGGCGGTAGCTGAAGCGGCGGAGCTGAAGCGGTGAAGACAAGCGACGGTGCGTCGGGATCTTGTCTGGTCCACGAAGAATTGAAGAGAGGAAGTGTTTTGAAGGGAGGATAAGCTAGAATCGGAGAGTGCATGCAACTCCGGTGAAGACGATGACGAACAACCGACAGTGGTCGGAGAAGACGAAGCAGTGTGCTTGTCAGTGTTTCATTTTCTCGAGAGAGAGAGAGATTGGGAAGCGGAGAAGCCGAGGAATGACCAAAGAGTCAAGGTGGAGAATGTGAGACTTAGTGACTCTTGGGCCACTGAAATGGGCTTCGAGCTGGACCTGAAAGACAAGAGGATATATGGGTTAGGTTGAGCAAATCCAATAAGGAATGTAATTCCTTATAGTTTTAGGAATAACGTGTTCCTTGTCAATCTAGAAGAAACCTATAATTTCTCTGTATAAATAGAGATCTCCTTCCCCTAGTTTAGACACACAGAAACAATATCTCTTAAGCATAGAACACGCTAGAGAGCAAAGCTTGTAATCTTTTCAATCATAGTGAATTAAGTTTGTCTCCGATTGGAGGTGGACTTGCCAAACAATCTTACGTCTTTGATTCGTTTAGTTACAAGAACTGCCAAGGTCGATTCTCTACAAGTAGCTTCTTGGTTTTTGAAATATCCTTGTATGAGAAAGTTTTTGTTGTTATTTTAGATTTATTTATATTTCTGTTCTTTCAAATAAAACTGCATACTATAAGAATTTGTAGTGATTATTATAAACCTTGTCATTCAATTATTCTCACAATGTACTAATTAACATCCAGCTGACGAAAAAACTAACATCTAATATTCTTTTTAGTAATATTTATAAAAATTTGGTGAAAAATATCATTGTTCATCTCTTTAGTTTTTATAGTAGTTTATTCTCCACTAAGTTTTTAAATTGTTATTTTTTTTTTGTCCTTTCTAACTAACATTCGTTGCTACCAATTTCTCCACAAAACATCTATTTTACACTAAAATAATATACTCAAAATCAAATGTACTACCTAACATTTCAAATTTACATACGATACATATAAATATCCAATTATGCACACTTAGTCCAATCCAGATGCAACACCAATTTCTACTTGAATGGTTTGAAATCAAATACGAGTTGCTACATGATATTACACCAACTACTACCGAATATGAAATCCACATGAAATCTTTTAATTAGATTATTTTTATTTAAAATATTAAATTTAATTATATAACTAAATTGTTTGACCAAAGAAAATTATATAACTAAATTATATGATTTTTTTTTTCCAAAAAAAATATTACCCCAATAGTATAGTTTATAGCTCTAGTTTATATGTGTTTTACCTTTTGAAATGGACGGGCCCTTGAGCCAGAGTTCGCCCGTTTGGTTGGTTCCCAAAAACCGACCCGTATCCGGATCCACGATCCTCGCCTCCACATCAGACGTCAACTTCCCCGCCGTGCCATACCTCCGTCTATCCACTATATCCATAAAAGCCCCTCCACCGTTAGATTCCGTCAACGCATACGCCTGAAGCACATGTACCCTCGGATATATCTTTAAAAACCCTTCCGTTACCTCCTTACTCAACGGCGCTCCACCACACGTCACTTTCTTCAGTGAGCTCAGATCATACTTAGCCTTGATGACATCTGCGTCGTTGATCATAGCCACCAAAACCGGCGGCGCCAAAATCATAGTCGTGGCTCCGTGCTTCTCCACCGCGGCCAACATGTCGTTGAGCTGGAATCTCCCGAGGATCACCACCGTCGAACCGAGAGCCACGGTGGCCATAGCGAATGTTAGTAACCCGAATGTGTGGAACATTGGAACGGTGCAGATGAATATCTCTTCTTGAAGCGATTTCTCCGACACCATTCTCGCCACGTGGGAGGTTAAGTTCCGGTGAGAAGAGATGACTCCTTTGCTCGCTCCTGTGGTGCCGGAGGAGTAAAGCATCACGGCAGTTTCGTCTTGGTTGACTCGGTCTCTGACTCGGTTCCCACTCGGTTCCTTCTTCATCATCTCAGACACAACACCAACCACTCTCTCTCCACGTGTCGGCTCCACCTTCTCCTCGGTGAGGACGATGGACATTCCGGCGGGGAGTTTGGCCGCCAGCTGAACCGTCGTGAAGGCGAGCGTTGGGTTGCTATCGGCGACTTGCCGGGAAATCTCGCCGGCGGTGTTGAGAGTGTTCGCGGTGGTGACGACTGCACCGAGAGACATGGCCGCGAGGCAGACGACGGGAATGTAAAATGAGTTTGGGGAGAGGATGAGGATGACGTGTCCTTTACGTAATCCGACTTCACGGTAGAGACACTCTGCGACACGGTCAACGGCTCTCCAGAGATCAGAGAAGCTTAAGCGTTGGCTAGTGGAGGCGTCTATGAAGGCGGTGGTGCCACGGTGAGGTTGAGAGGAGATGAAAGTTGTGACGTCGAGCGTTGGACTAGCCGGGAGGCTAATAGGGTTGCGTTTGCTATAGAATGTAGAGTTTGATCTGCAGAAACCACTTCTTGAATCAATTAGAGATAATGATCTTTCAACATTCGCCATTTTTTTCTCAATGACTCCTAGGAAGATGTTACAAATATGGCTGATGATATTAAAATTAAATGTATAAGAACTTAGTTTATTTTTCCTTTTCTAGTAATGCATTAGCTGTTTTTGATTATGATAATATAAGTTTAATGATGATTGAGATAGCACAACGAAAGCATAATGATTTGATAAGTTGGCTTTTGGCTTTTTTCTCACTAGTGCACAAAACATGCCAAGCCGAGCAGAGGGTCTTTCATCTACAGTGTAAAAGAGGAAAGTGTAAACACAATGGAAATATTAGAGCACCCGCAAGGGGGATATTTAGGGGGAATCTTTAAGAAAAAATTAATTAAATAATTAGTGGACCCCATGAATAGTTAAGAATTCGATCCTTAAATCCCCTCGCTAAGGACCGATCCTTAGCGAATCCTTAGAGCATCTCCAATGGTAAGACTACCATTGGAGTCCTTAAGTATATTTTAGTAATTTTTTTTTTCAAATAGTTAAGGACTCTACTAAAACTGTTTAGTCCAATGGTGTTATCCGAAAAAGAATCCTTAACAATTAAAAATATTAAAATTTTAAAAATGTGAAATTTAAATTTTAAATATTACATAATTAAATATAAAGATACAATAATTACTAATCTTCATCACCAAATTTGTTCCAAATATTTTCAATTAAATCCTTTTTCAATTGATCATGTATACGCCTATCGCGAACATGAATCCGAATGCCAAGCATGTCATTGAGACTTGGAGGCATGTATGCACTATGAGACATATCCACCCGTGAACTCCTCGTTGCGTCTACGTCTTGAAATTCAGATATATCGAACTGGGTGTATCCATCTCGTTCATTTTCGACTATCATATTGTGTAATATGATACATGATCTCATAGCCTTCCCTATCTTTTCCTTGTCCCATGATAGAGCAGGATTTTTCACAATTGCAAACCGAGCCTGTAATACTCCAAAAGCCCGCTCCACATCTTTTCGGGTTGATTCTTGAACTTTAGCAAATAACTCTGCCTTAGAACCTTGAGGGAGTGAGATAGACTGGATAAATGTTGAGCAGTTTGGATAGATACCATCTGTGAGGTAGTACGCCAAATTATACATGTGTCCGTTGACCACATACTCCACCCTCGGGGCTCGACCTTGTATAATGTCATCAAAAACAGGAGACCGATCGAGGATATTACCTTCTAAAGATCAGACACTCGCATTTGCAGCCTCTGAAGCTCTTCCTGAAAACACATGACATAACAGAGTCAAAGCTACACTCAGAGAACAAAGAAAAAAACAGTTGTTAAAACAAATCAAAGAATCAAATGCTTTTACAAACTACAACAAGATTTTACAAACTACTTAGAAGAAAAACACAGTTGTTAACCTGAAAACAAAGATAAACACAGTTGATAAAACAAATCAAAGAATCAAAGCTATGTTTACAGCTTTTGTAATCATTTGAAATACTCAAATCAAAACACTCAGAGAAGATAAAGAGTAGAAGATAACTCCAGTTTGTAAGATTCAAACTGTAATCGTTTTTGAAATCGTAACAAAGAAAAAGAAACACCAAATCGATTGAACCGAAATCGTGTGTAGAACCCTAACTTCAAATGGAAACAACCCTAAATCTATTGAAACCTAAATCCAGATGAAACCCTAACAACAAACGAAAGAAACCCCAAATCGATTGAACCGAAATCGATTTCGAACCCTAACATCAAATGGAAAGAGCCCCAAATCGATCGAAATTCCAAACTCGAACCCTAGATTCCTACGAAAACAACCTGAAACCTAATCTAAATCGGAGAATCAACAAAAAATCCCGTCGATTTACCTTCTCAATCGCGGAACCCGAAAGATCGCCTTTTCGCCAGAGAGAAAATGTTTGGAGAAGTTGAGTCGAAAATGAGAAAAGATTTCGCGAAATTCTCGAGACCCTTCTCTCTCCACACCTCCACGTCACCAAGGATCAATCGATTTTAATCCTTAGGAAAGGATTAATCCTTAGCTTATTTGAGGCATATAATAATATAATAATGCAAACAGTTAAGGATTAGTGCTTAAGGATTGCACTAAAACTACCGTTGTAGATGGTCTTACACTGTTTGCGGGCCCCCGCGACACGTGGCGGCCCGCGATTAGTCGTTGAATTTTTTTTTTTTAATAATCTGAAAATGAAAAAAAAATAATAAAAAAAGAATAGTTAAGGATCCACAATGGGTAACACCATTGTGGATGCTCTGATATTTCTTCTTCTGATGCAAGAACATCTATATTTGCGACTGGTAAGGGAACAAAAGGTTCTCTTTACCAGTTGTGTGAAACGAAGTTGAACTGCTCATAGATACTTACATTGAACATTAGTTTCGGTCAGTTTGAATACCCGGAAATAATAATCTATCCATAAACTGCACTTCTTTTTGAAGATTAGTTTGGTTCAATCGGTCATTCCATGTGTCTATGGTACTTGAGGTTAATAAAAAAAAGAACATCTCTATTTTGTTTCAACTTGGATCTTAAGCTCATTTCATGAATAAAGGCACACACACATAGAAATTATAGATATATGTCTAAATGTCCAAAAAAATTAAGTAAATGTAAAACCCTACAAGAACAAGAGGAAAAAGAGAGAACATTACGTGCACACCAAGTCAAGTTCCTCATAACTCTGCTTCAAGTTTGTAGACAGTTTCTCCATACATTTGAAAATCTGTTCCATGTTAGACTTCAGATCTAAACTCCCCACTAATTCAACAGATGGTTGCACTGTCTTCTTCATCTTCCTCTGCATCTTCTGCTCTTCCTTCTCTAACATCACAAGTCTCCTCTCCATATCCTTATCGCCTCCATTAACATTCCTCTGCTCCTCCAATTCCATCCTCCGCTTCTCCACCTGCCGGCTTACCTGCATCAAGAGCGCGTAAACCGCTTCCGTAAACTCCTTTTCTCCATCTGATCTCCCAAGGGATTGTGACCAACTGTTGATAGCTCTAAACAATGGCGGCTCTTCTGAGAGATCTGGTGTTGGTTCTTGAGGCTCTTGCTTTAGACATCTCATAAGCCAACTGTTCAAAGCATTAACATACTGATCCTGAGCATCTATCCAGTTCAACAGGCTTTGGCTCCAGTTCCTCAGCTCCAGTTTCAGTTCCATGGCAAGCTCAAGCTGAGATATGTCTAGGTTTCCCTTAAATGACATCTTATCAAACTTCTTAGCCTCTGCGATTACTCTGAATTGCCTACTGTGACATTCTAGCATAGAGCTCCACATCTCAGACAACCTAACTTGAGACAAAAAAAAAAGCTGAGTTTTGTTCAAACAAAAGACTAATGGGTAAAAAAGGTAGTTTTAGTTACCTGTGGATCAATTCTTTAACCTGGGACCAGAGTTCCTCATCGCGTAACTTGTTAATCATGAGACATATGTTGTCTATCATTTGGATAGAGACTGTTATTCTTGTAGACAAACACTGAATCGAAGAACGAATGGCTTCGATTTTGCTTGGATCTGTACTTTTACCTTCCAGTTTTCTCAATTCTTTGCATCTCTTCATGAGAGATGTGCGGAGTTTCTCCTCAGCCTAATAATAAAACGGACTAAGGAACATAAAAAGAAATTTATGTTCTGTCTTAAAATCATTTCAGCATTTTAAAATTACCTTTACTTCTTGGTACAGTTTCTTCTCCCACATGAAAAGTTTCCTCAGAGTAGATGAAAGATTACTCAAACTAGATCCAGAATCTTCCACTGGAGTCTTCTTATTTGCGTAAAGAATGTTTGAAGAAACAGAGGATTTCTCGTAATATCTGAATCTGGAAATGTCGAACATCTTCGAAACATCACTCCCTGCTTCTGAAGCTTTCTTGAACATCTCCTGTAACTGCTCTGTGACTTCTGAGAAATCCGAAGACACTTTCTGATCCTTTGGTTCTCTGGTTTTCTCCGGTTTAAGTTTCTTCTTTCTCTCTGAGGTCTTTAGGACACACTTCTCTTCCTCTGTTCTAACTTTCTTTGACTTGTCTTCATCATTACAACGAGTGGTTTCTCTGTCCTTGTACGGAAACTCATAACTCTCGAAGAAGTTGATAAAATCCCAAGCGTTGTTACTCGGAGGCGGCGGCGGAGGCGGCGGTGAGTTAATGCCGGATTCGTAATTCCGGGAGTGGAGCAATTCATGATTCGGATATCTAAAGAGATGACAATCCGTACCTTTGTGTCCATCTTCTTCCTCGCAGTCGGAGTCGAATTTTGGAGGCAAATCGGAGTCTGAACTGGTGCTCATCCGGGAAGATGATTCCGGCGAAGAAGTGTCCGGAGATTCGTCGGCTTTGGAGTTATCATCTTTCGGAGACTGGACGGCTTGATCGAAGAATTTGTGGAGAGCTGGACCGACTGTGTTTAGAGAGAGCAGATAAGCGGAGTGAGCGTCGGCTAGTGCGTAGCTGCGGCGGAGCGTCTCCTCCAGTGCGTTGCAGCGGTCGCGGCATAGAGCTACGGCTGGTAGACCGTCGAGCTTGGAGGGTGAGCAGCCCATAACGGTCGTCGGAGACGTTGTGTGTTTCAAAAACTCGGATGGGTCATAGATGTTTATTTATCCGTTTTAAGACAAAGGAGTCCTAAAAATGATGTGGCGGGATCCTATAAATAACATATATTCTGATTTTTTTATTGATTTTTTAATTGAACAATTAATTCAATAGCATTTTTAAAATTTTCTTATCACCAAATAGACTTTAAAAAAAATAAACAGAATAACCTTTTCTATTTTAAATCTTTTAATATATATCTTTGATTTTTTTTTAAATTAAATTGACTCTCAAAATCTTACTCCATAACTGAAAATTTTAATTCTAGATTATTTAACCCTAAATGTATAAATAAATTTATAATTTTTAATAAAAAAAATTGGTCATTTTTTTCTTTGGAAACTAATTTTGTGACAAAAAATTTGCAAGACTATTTTACGATATTTTTCTTTTTAATTTATCATTAGATATTCAACTAAAGAAATTGACAAAATTAATTAACTATCGCTCAGTTCTCTTTATTTTTAAATTGGTAAAAATTTGAACTGAATTTTCAAAATAATCCTCTGTAGACCTGTGTAAATTTTGGTTTATATTCTCTTGCCTTTAATACGTTACTGTAAATTTTGGTTTATATTATTGATTAATTAATTTTTTTCTAACATTCAAGCTCTAATCCTAGTAATTACGGCAAGTTTATATAGTAGCTAAAAAAGGCATTATAACATTTCAAAATGACATTTATATCGCAGTAACATTTTCATATATAAGCAAATGATCATGATTGATGCTAAAAAGAGTAAATGATTATGATTAAAAAACAAGAGCCGTTTTCCTCGTAGAAGAAAGGACATGAAGCTAGTGATTAAGAACCGTGCAGAATTCAACTACTGGAATCATTGAAGCATAGAAAGTGGAAAAAGACGTGGTTTTGAAAAGTTAAAGGTAAAAAGTTAAAAGTTTTAAAACTAAAACTAAAAAGGTTTGAGATTCGAAGTAACGTAAAGTATTATTATATTTTATGATGATATCATGTTCGAAAAGTACATGCTCACAATAACATGCACATATTCTAATCTATTTTTCCCTGAACTCTGAACTCACGACTTTAGCATCAAACAAACGAAATTGAAGTTTTTTTTTGGTTAAGATATTACGCTACATTACCTTACTGACCATCTCCAATATCAAATTTATATCATGTCCCTTAAACACTAGACCTCTCACTATATTGTTCATGCCTCAATATATATATGTGAAATTATCTACTTCTTTTTAGTCACTGGTATACATTGTCTTTTCTTTTGTAGTATTCTAACACTCTAGATTGCGAGAAAGAAAACATACAAAACTTCAGTTGGTGTTCATGGTTATAATAATAATTTTAAAGGTTATAATAAACTTGTAGTTTTCTTGTTGAAGTTATAATAATAATTAATTCACATGCACCTACATATTATACTAACAAAGCCACCCCTACAATACTGAAATACACATTTGGCGAAAAATCTTTATAAATGTTGCATTTTACAAACAAAATACACAAATATGTTTACCATAATTTGTGGTTAGTACTCTTCCTCCCAACTGACTAAGTGCTAAGTTAGAACATGGTGGACCTCGACTGAAAGTAGAGGGAATGACATCTTTTCTTTTTCAGTTCGTATTATATGTATCGTATATCTAGCTGTTGCAGCAATTTACTGATCACCATAACAACATTTTCAAACAAATTCTGGTTCGGAAATTTCTTCTTCTATTATATATAAATGATGAAATCAAACTAAACAATATAATACATAGTTAAAATATTAATTCTACAAAAGTGCATGCAAATAGAATTGAGCCCTAAAATACCATGAATGTGCATAAACGAGCGTCTGCGCACGTCTTAGCTTAAAAATCTTAAACCTTTTTTTTTTAAAAAAAAAACTTCAACTTAGAGTGAGAGTTGGGAACTTTTGTGGTTATGAAGCTTTTGAGAAGATAGGACGAAATAAAAAAGCTGAAACTAAAATAAAGAATGCACGAGTATCTTCTTCCTAAATGACCCCATAGCTTGAAAGAAGAAATCTCTTCTTTATACAGTATTTTTTAGTGAAGCAAAGGAATGTTTCTTTTCTGGGGATGGTGGAGATCCACCTCCTCCAATTTTGTCATCTTGTCACTACTTTTTACGAATAAATATTCCCATGCGTATTATACGAATAAATATTTATTTTTCGATTTACGAAGACCCCATATCCGGAAAACTATAAGAAAAAGACAACTGTATTACAACATTTGATAATAATTTATTAACCACGAGCGTTGAATCCATGCCTAGTTTTTTCAGGGTCGGCAAACATTCTTGCTTACCTTCCTTACTGTTCTTTTTATATACATTTAGCAATCTATATTAGCAGTTAATATATTTTTTTCTTTTTATCCAAGGCTTACGCAAATATCACATAAAACAGATATCATTTGTTCTTTTAAAGCAAACAAATATCATTGTTAATTAACGTTCATATAAGATCATGAAAGCATCACGTGCCTTGTCTCATGTGACTTTGCTAAGACGTTGTAACAAACGTAATGATAATTTAAACCATTTTATTACAAAACACAAAAAACAACGTAATGATAACATCCATGATATGATGTTTTTCGGTGATCATACAACGTGACAATGGTCTCTAAGTGACCTGACTTGTGATATCTTTTTTCTTCATTTTGTTTTTAGGATTTTGCTCATGAACTATTTAAATATTCTAGATACTGTATTTTTCATAAGGAACATAATTCAATGTTTTCTTTTCATTAGGACCATAACTTTTGTCATGTTTTGTTTGACATGTGACGAGAGAGTTTTCTGTAAAACTGATTTGATGAGAAACTGGGCTTCGATGTTTTTCTATTTATAGGTTGGGCCTCACCATGTTAAGTTAGGCCCATTAGAATTATCATCGTCAGCACGAAACCAGCAAAATCAAAATTGATCAGCATCTACTGAATCAGTTCTCAGGCGACAATGCAAGGAGGATCATCGGGAATTGGATACGGCTTGAAGTATCAGGTCACTCATCATCATCATCTTCTTCCCTTCCCCGATCCTCGTTAACTTCCCTTAAGCTTCCTCAAAAGACGAATCATTTTTGTTTTGTTCTCAGGCGAGATGTATATCTGATGTGAAAGCCGATACGGACTACACCAGCTTCCTCACTGGAACCCTAAGTCTCAAAGAAGAAAACGAGGTGAATCCATGGGTTTCTCTATGCTTCGATTAATATTTGATCATCTCTAACATGTGATTGCTACTTTTTTTTTGTAAAAAAAGGTTCATCTTCTCCGTCTGTCATCTGGTGGATCTGAGCTGATATGCGAGGGTTTGTTCTCTCATCCTAATGAGATTTGGGACCTTGCTTCTTGCCCTTTCGATCAACGCATTTTCTCCACTGTCTTTTCCACTGGTAAAGTTTATCTCTTTCTTAAAAAAATGTTATCTTTTTTTTTTGGGGGGATTAGTCTTGGTTGAATCAGAAGCTTGAAATGTTTTGATCCTGTTAAGGTGAATCATTTGGAGCAGCGATTTGGCAAATTCCTGAGCTATATGGTCAGCTGAATTCTCCACAACTGGAGCGTGTTGCGTCTCTTGATGCACATGCTGGTAAGATCAATTGGTGAGTTGATATGGCAGAGTCTATTTCTGCTACTGTGGTGTAGAACTTGTTTCACTTCTTATGCACATCTTATGAAGCTGACTCTCTCTCTCTCTCTTGGAGACAGTGTTCTTTGGTGGCCGTCTGGAAGATGTGACAAGTTGATCAGCATGGATGAGCAAAACATTTTCTTGTGGAGCTTAGACTGTTCCAAAAAGTCTGCTGAGGTGATTTTAGCTACGTGGATATAGAGACAAACTCTGTTTGTCTTTTTGTGCTTTTGCTTCCCATGATCCCAAGTTAACAGGCTTTGGTTTATATAGGTCTTGTCTAAGGATTCGGCTGGGATGTTGCATTCTTTATCTGGTGGAGCATGGGATCCACATGATGTAAATGCTGTTGCTGCAACTGGTGAATCATCTGTCCAGTTCTGGGATCTGCGTACCATGAAGTATGGTATCTCTGTTGATCTTTTCTGTTATCATGAACATTAACATAATGTTTTCTGCATGCACTTAGATGGTTTTGCACGTCGATTATACTCAAACTCATGAATACATGCTCTCATGGGATTTCGATGTCAGATGACTGTTAGTTGCTTGTTTATACCTCTTCACATGAACCCATGTATTTATTCTGAGGTATTCCATGATATTTCCACAACTCAGGAAGGTTAATTCCATTGAACGTGCTCATGTACGAGTTGTTGATTACAATCCCAAGAGAGAGCATATACTTGTAAGATTTCCCCTCCTGTGTTCTCAAGTACTTCCGTAGCACTGAACAATACTCTCTCTTTGGATTCAGTATAAATGTGTTATCGTATCTTTTTCGTGATGAATTAAACATTCGGTTATGTAGATAACAGCAGAGGATGAATCTGGCATACATGTCTGGGATCTCCGGAAGGCCAAGACTCCCGTCCAAGAGCTTCCTGGTCATACTCATTGGTAAGTTTGTTTGCATTTTTCTTTTATGAACTTTTTTCTTCTTTTAGAAACCAGTAAATAGCGCGAGACCTGAATTTATATTTTTGTATGTTTCTGTTAAATTTTGCAGGACATGGGCTGTCAAGTGTAACCCCGAGTATGATGGGCTGATTCTGGTACACCCTTTCTCCTTCTTCATGTTTCTTAAACAAAATTAGATCTTCCGACATAGTAGCTATGCATGTTGCTGTCTCGTTTTTAGCTGAGATAGGATTAGTAAGGTGATGAATGATGTTTTTCCCCTGGGTACATGCCGCGTTTTAGCTTGGAAAGTAGAGCCTATGATTTAACTCGCGATGAAGATTTTAAAAGTGTGGTTACTCATCAATTGAAATAAAACAGAGTGCAGGAACAGACTCAGCTGTCAACTTGTGGTATGCTTCAGCATCATCCACTAGTGATAAAACCCCAGAAAGGTTGGTTACAAATCTCTTATCCTCCTTACTCCCTCCCACCTATGATTATGATTTGCATTGTTTTGAGATTCATATTTTGCCTATCTCAGCCCTGTGGGTTCAACACGTCAGCGTGTAAACCTGTTGCTCAACTCATACACTGATTATGAAGACAGTGTCTATGGTAAATTCTCTTTCAGAACCTTATAATGGTACCATCATCTTGTGAAACAAACCACACTCTGACATTTCTGTTTACTCACAACACAGGCCTTGCTTGGAGCTCACGTGAGCCTTGGGTTTTTGCATCATTATCATACGACGGAAGGGTAAGTGATTTTGTTTAGCTCATATAACCACAAGATGATAACAACTTATCTGAAGCTTTTATTCCAAGAGCTTTGGGGATTCATCTGATTAATTTCTCTTGCTGGTATATAAACTGTATATGTTAGGTCGTCATCGAATCCGTGAAGCCTTTCCTTCCGAGACTGTAGTAAAAAGCTCAGGCATCTCTTTTGCTCTGACCCAGACACGACCCATAGAAATCTTTGTCGGAAAAAGTTTGGCACTTGTGTATTTACAACAATCTTCTTTGACATAACTTGTTTTGGATCTTTAAATATCTATCTATCAATAACCAGATTCCTTTCAGTACCAATATTCTGTTGTTCTGAACTAAACAGACTCAACAACTGATTCTTGTCGGGAAAAGTAAAAGAAAAGAAATGAAACTAAAAAAGCAAAGGTCATTCTTCCTCGGATTAGATTCCTATGTACAGAAGAAATTGATGAAAGGCAATATAACCACAACAAAAAGGTTGGAAAAAAAACGATTTTAAATCTTTTGTTAACTGAATCAATCTGATAGCATTTCTTCAAGCTCAGGCTCATCTGAAGACATATCCTCATAATCTAACCTCGTACCATTATACAACCCTCTGTCCTGCAAATCAGTTTGGTCTTCCTCATAATCTGACGACCACTCTGCATCTTCATCTTCCTTCTGTTCGCCACTGGTTACTACACCATCTTTTTTGGTTTTCTTACCGAGTTTTCTTGAATCCATACCTCCCTCTTTTGCCTTACCATCGGTAGCTTCACATATACAAGTCGACGGATTCTCATGAAACTCGCCTCTACCGGCTCTTACTTCCTTGGCTCTCCCATGAATCCTTTCTGAAACGTTCTGACTCTTGAAGCGAACTCCTCCCAAGTTGTGTTCTCCTTGCTTAGAAACAACTTGTACAGCTTCTTCGCATTCGGTCTAATCGTCGGTTTATGTCCAAAATATCTCCTGTGATCACAAAACCAAGACCACTTTCATCAATCATCAAAGAAAGAAAGAAAAGAAAAGCTGCTTTTGGTTTAAACTACTACCTTCGACCAGCTAATATTCTCGCCATGTTTCCGTTATTGTTTGTAACGAAAACATCGCTTTCATCGCACACGAGGAAGTCTAATGCAGCCATTCGTGAAGAGTAAGAAGAAAATGGTTCTAGCTCCTCTTTGGTAGCTATAGTGTCTTTAGAATAGAAATGCGGGAAGAGCTTTTTCAATGGAGCTAATGACACTTCTCCTCCATAAACTTCACCTGATGCAACATATATATGAACATCACTTCCATATCCCAAAGCTCGAAGCATTAATCCAACTTCTTCTGGTGTAAGTGGACATCTTCCTTGTCGCCTTTGCCTTTCAGGGTTATTCACCTAAGATTAAAATTTAATACTCGTTAAAAACAACAAAAGTTTAACTAGTATTGACACAAACACATACATGTAAAGTTTTCCATCTCCTTCTGATTGATCCCAACTCTTTTTTCTCCTTGTCACCACCACCATAGTAACATCCCGAGAAGGCGAGCATGTCAGGCTCAAACCTAAGGTGTAAAGCAATGTAGTGTTTGCTCCTTAACCGCATTCTTCTGACTAACTCGTTACCCATTTTAAGAATGGGATCAGTGAACTTAAGTGCATGATAGTTTACTCTACACCTCAACTTCTGCAAATCATCTCTCAACTTGTTTGAAAGTCTGTAATCAAATTTATTCAACTGAACTGCCTGAAACAATCATTTTACAAGATCAAAATCATAAAGCACCATCACAAAAAAAATGCAAACATTTTGAATGATAAGAAGGAAAAAAAGATTGAGAGAAAAGCAGGAGAACTTACATGCCTTTTCTGAAGAACAGGTAGTACCCGATTGATATAACACTTCTCATTGCATTTTCTCGGTACACGCATTCTGCTGGGGCTCCACGTTCTCCCCCCTTTCAGTGGAAGTTGCTCTATGATTTTGACGTCTTTGGAGAGAAATGATATAAACCAATCAACTTGGAAGATATGAGAGAAGTCACTGCATATATATAAAAACACACAAAAGTAAGATGCATAATGATTTGAGTTTCAAGAAACATAAAGAGAATCTGAGCAAGAACCTGGCATCTTTCCAGTAGGATTTCTGGTCTAACTTAGGAATAACAAGGGTAGCGTTTAGAATTCGAGCAGCAACAACAGCATCCACAATCTGAAAGAAGCAATTGCATATGGTCAAACTCAAAAACAAGATTTCTCAGAAACAAACCATAAAAACAGACAAAGCTAAAAGGAACACTTACTCCAGTTCGTTGTTGGTTCAAACCACCACTAGTGGCGATTGCTAAGTACCGATCGCTTTTAGTAATTGCTTTAGCATCTGCAGTAAGAGATCAAACTTGGTGTAACTGATTATTTAACCCCTTGAAGAGACAAACTAATATGGCTCAGGCTGATTCTAGCTAACTTAGTCCTAATGTGACACTCTCTACAATTTCATATCTCCAAGCATCAAAGTAAAAAGCTTTACGCACTTGGGAACTTGGTGCTAGCATTACAGCAACCGTAGAAAAACTCAGCATTCCAAGAACGCCAGATATCACGATCTGATCTCCCTCCACTTGTCTGTTCCAGTCAAAACACAAACACAAACCCATTAAGGAAGACGTAATAAAAATCAAAACTTTGCAACAGATAACCTCAGAAAATGAGTTAAAAAAACCACTAACCGGAACACTGAACACCACTGATACGTGCTTGTCATCACTGTCTCCATAGTTAATCTTCTTCTGCGATTTAAAAAACAGAATCAATGACGTTAAAAGAGCGAGGTAATAATAATAATCTCATAAACAATCTCTAAAACATTAACAGAGATTTGTGTGAGAGAGAGGGAGAGTACGGAAATGCGGCGATCGGAATCATCAGGAGGAGGGGAGAAGATGGAGAGAAGAGCGAAGAGGATGAGAAGAGCTCCGGAGAAGGCGCAAATAAGAGGGAGGAGACGACGGAGACGGTTGTAGTAATTGTAGCGCCGCCGCTGGAAAGCCATTGAAAGGCTATACGTGCGCGGCGCTGTTAACTTCGCCTCTACGCCAGATAGATTAGAGAGAAAACAAAAGTCTTCTCCTTTGAGATAGAACTGGTTAAAGATTTATTCAAAATCAAGATGACAACATGTTATGTTTTGTTTATTGTAATACAACATCTCCATCACCACCACCACCACAACGATCATTAGAGATTCTCTCTGGTTCTATTTTTATATATATCAGATAGAACCCGATTATATATATTTTTATTAATCCTTTGTTGTGGGACAGTTCTTATAGATTTCTGGGCTCTGAAAGGCACCGCCTCCAGCACTTTGTTCCAACAGCTTTTGTTATTTTATTTTAATATATTAAATCATTTGATTAATCAACTTATTAATTTGATGATAATTATCATGAGCTGGATTTATTGACTCTTGCAAGTTATTATATTTGTTGTTATACACTCCTTTTTTTATAAAGATAGACATTCTAGTGTTTTTACACATATTAAAAAGCATATCAAATCAATATAATAAATATATCATTTTTTGTAATTTTTAATTTTTAATCATTTTTAACCAATAGTAACTCAATCAAATCAATTATTTTATTTACTATATTTTTATAAAAACACACAAAAAATATATTTTTATGAAACAATATTTTTCAAAAAAAAAGTCTATCTTAATAGACGGAGGAAGTAGTTTGTTCTGACCATTAATCTTCTTGTTTTGCATAATCATGAGGAAATTATTTGGTTACCAATCATTCAAAGTTGAATTAAATTGTCCAATAATTAGGGAGATAAATTTTGGCAATTCCATTGAAGACTATGAACATCTTTTTGACAATAGAGCCAGTCACAAGCTTTGTGTTCTTTTTCATGTTATGTATTCTTAAACAAGCTTTTGTTTTTATTAAACCACTTTACATCTGCTTATAAAAACCATTACTGTCTCTGAAATGTAGTTCTAGTGTAAGTGTTACTCATTTGCTTTACATTTATTATCTTCCCTGTTTTTCATATCTATTTGTAGAAAGAAGAATATATGAAATGACTATTTCAGATATTTAACTTTTGCTAAAGAGTAAAGAGTGATAGTGAACAATAGCGTGAACCGTGAAGGGAAGTATCATTACTATTTTTGTCTTGCCTTTCTGTTTCCTTGGTGTTGTCACCATCCATGAATGAACTAAAATAGGTGTGAGCCTCCGGTTTACGATTTTTTTTTGGATCTGTATAGTTAACCAAAATCGGAAACTAATCAACGGTTTGAAATCATCTAAATTAACCGGTTTACTAACGGTTAAGTACATGTTTATCCACTTGCAATCAAATTCAACTCTAGTCAGAAATTGCTAGAGATCTAATCTACCACAACTACACAACTTGATAACTGATTTTATTATTTCAACTTGGTTTATTTTATTTTAGTACAATTTCGGTTTGTCTTAACCACATGATACTTCGTTTCAGAATGATACAAGTTGGATTGTCTGTGGTACAATATTTCCGGTTTTACCTCAACCAACATGATACACCAAAAAAGCTTAACCGGTTTAGAGCTTGCTAGTTCCTTTCTTTGATAAGCTTCCCATAGCCTTAGCCTTAGTCCTCAGAACAAACTTCTGAACTTTTCCAGTCGATGTTTTCGGAAGTTCCTCAAACACAATACTCCTCGGAGCCATATAATGTGGAAGCTTGCCCCTGCAGTAGCTTATAATCTCCTCTGCCGTGGCCTTAGACCCGTCTTTAAGCTTCACAAATGCACAAACAGTCTCACCCCAATACTCATCAGGCCTCCCAACAACAGCTGCTTCGAGAACACAAGGATGAGTGAACAGAACAGACTCCACTTCAATGGAGCTAATGTTTTCTCCTCCTGAGATGATTATGTCTTTGGACCGGTCTTTCAGCTCTATGTATCCATCAGGGTGTTTCACACCTAAGTCCCCACTCCAAAACCAACCTCCTTTGAAAGACTCCTTGGTTGCTTCAGGGTTCTTTAAGTAACCATTCATCACTGTGTTCCCCCTGAAGACAATCTCACCCATAGATACACCATCAGCTGGCAAAGTTCTCATGGTTACAGGATCTTTAACAGCGACTTCCTCGATCCCTATATGATTCACTCCTTGCCGTGCCTTCATTTTCGCCTGCTCATCCCTAGGCAAAGAGTCCCACTCAGGCTTCCATGCACAGATCGTGCCTGGTCCATAGGTTTCTGTTAACCCATACGAATGGAACATGGAGAACCCCAACTCTTCCATTTTGTAAATCACATGAGCCGGTGGAGGTGCAGCACCGGTTATAACAGACACAGTTCCGGGAAGCGGCTTCTTCTCGGATACAGTAGCGTTAATGATCATATTCAGTATAGTTGGTGCACCTCCCATGTGAGTCACCTTGTGTTTAACTATGTTATCAAATGTAGCCTTTGCGGTGACATTCCTCAAACATATATTAGTCCCACCAATAGCCGTAACACCCCACAACAAGCACCAGCCATTGCAATGAAACATTGGATTAGTCCAGAGATAAGTAGGAGAGGAGTGCATCTCGTTGAGCAAAACCGCAGCCAAAGAATTCAAATAAGCACCTCTGTGACTATAAACAACACCCTTAGGACTCGAAGTGGTGCCTGATGTGTAGTTCAGAGAGATTGCATCACATTCATCCTTTGGCCTTACAACTTGGAAATCCGATTTCCCCATGGCCACAACATCTTCATACCCCATCAAACTCTTCTTCCCTGAAACAAGAGGTTGAACTTGAACACGAGGCTCTTGGATCAAGACCAAAAGAGGGACCTTTTGGCCATTCTTTGAGAGAATCTCACAAGCTCCTTGAGCTATTGGGAGAAACTGATGATCTGCAAAAAGCACTTTGGTCTCCGAGTGACCGAGCAAAACAGCGATGAGTGCGGAGTCATGACGGATGTTGAGTGTACAAAGCAAAGCACCAGCCATGGGAACACCAAAATGCAACTCAACCATAGCTGGAACGTTTGGAGCCAACACTGAAACCTGATCAAAATTCCCCCGAACAAACACATTCGATTATTATATAAAGTCGAAAACTTTCTTTCAAGATTGAGATAAATTTGAAACCTTTGAATAACAACGAGCCACGTAAGCAAAAAGGGTATCCAAAGATGCATGCAAACAAAGGTAAGAAGAAAGAAAAAAAAGAGAAGTTCTGACCACATCGCCGGCGGAGATACCGAGTTGGGAGAGAGCGGAGGCAATTCTGACGCAGCGGTCACGAGTCTGGCGCCACGTGTAAGTGACAGGACCGTAAACTACGGAGGTTCTATCGGCGTAGACGACGGCAGATCTATCTATGAAGCTGATGGGAGTGAGAGGCACGTAGTTGGCCGGTGACTTGATAGTTCCCTCCATTTTCTTTATTCTTTTTATTTTCTTTGCTGTATATGTTGGTAAGTGATTTTGAGCAGACTCTAGTGAATAGTTTTTATAATAATAAAGTGACGCCAATAGTTCTTATCAGCTAAATCCGACAAGGCAGCCATATCCAAATTGGGGACGAATTGTTGAGAAAGACAAGAACAGGTGCGGCGGCCACCTAATCAGCCACTTGGTTACTTCTTATGATTAGTTTGATTGGGTTGTCTAATTGTCCTTTTAAGGAAAGCCCATCTTAATCTTGGGCCTACTTGATTGTAAATTGCAAGACACCAAAGTTTTATACGCAAACATCCAGACTGAGAGATATTAGATTTTCGTAAAACTCATTTTTTTTTTCAACCTTGAAAATTGAATAAAGAACAAAAAATAAAAATATTACTCAATTAATTGAGTAAATCCATTTTCATTCTATTGGGTGGAGGTCCTACGAAATAAATACCCACTACTCAAAGTGCCCTCATAAAAGAAAAAACATGTGTTTGTCACGTTAGGTTGGAGTAAAGTATGATGTTGAGTCGGAGATGTCAGTACGCTCTTATTTAATGTTCTCAAATTCAACTTTCAAAACAAACAAAACTATGAACCTTTCGAGTCTTTGAAAGAAGCACAACTCTTTATCTCTGTCTGTAGTCAAAAGGTAAAGCTAAGTTTCTAACAGGCATGATCAGAGTTCAAGTGTTAAGAAGCCAACGAGTATAGATAGAGAATGGTTTCTTCTCTTTTAAGTCGTGAGAAGAAGATAGACGAGTCCTTTTAGATATTCCACTATTTCAGATCCTCCCAGCTTCGAAGTTCCAAATACTCTATCCACAAAAGTGATGGGTACCTGCCAGATGAAGAAGAGAGAGTGCAGTACCATATGAATCATGAACAATGACTGATTTAAAAGAATCAAAATCACAAGTGTGTATTTATATATAATGTATGAAGAGACAAGAGAGACCTCTTCAATATGGTATCCTTTTCTGGTTGCACGAACGATCATTTCCATCTGAAAGACATAACCTTTGCTCACACATGAGCTTATCACGTCTTCAAGCACCGATTTCTTGTACAGCCTTTCAAATATTGAATGATTCAGTCGTTAAACTATTGAATGATTCAGCGGAACACATGTTAGTTGGACTTTTTACCTGAAGGACCCGGTTAAATCAGATACACCAGGCCATAAAAGTGTTTGAGCTAGCACATTTGCTCCTCTGCTAGTGAGTTTCCGCATAAGATTCCACCCGTGAACACCACCACCTTTTACATATCGTGTACCTGTTACTATACTTGCATTCGTCTCTAGTTGTTTCCTTCATGAGAAAGACAACAAAACAGAGTCAGATTGAAGTAATTATAAGCTGATGAGGTTTGCAAGAGATGAAGAATCTCTACGTACTTGATGAAACTTGGCAAATACTTTGGCTGCACAAGAAAAAAGCGAGTTAGCTCAACCAAACAAGTCGACAAAAAAACTAACTAGTAAAAGGCCTAGAGCAGGAAGCGATCTTAGAAACCAATCACGCCCTGGAAAAAAAAAATATCAGTAGGTGAGTCTTACATGATGTGAAAGATCAGCATCCATGATGACAACGAAATCACCTGTAGCATGCTTCAAACCATGGATATATGCAGTTCCTGCTTGCCAAGAAGATTAATAATTGTCAACTTCCCTTCTTGCAAAGCAATGTTACAAGATGAAAAAGTAAAAAAAAAAATACCCAAACCAAGCTTCTTGGCTCTGGCTCTTAAAAGCTGCATCACAATAAAAACACGAGTTCACCTAAACCGCACAATAAATTTACATATTCAGATTCTAACTAACTCTGCTATTGTACTACTCACAATGCGGTCTTCACCATACAATTCCTGCAGTTGCTTGACAATTTCTTGTGTGCCATCAGGACTCCCATCATCCACAACAATTATCTCAAAATCAAATTCCCTAAACATCATTCAAACAAGTTTTGGTATAGATTTCTCAATAACATTCGACAGAGAAGAATCTACTTAACAAGTGCAAATCGATTTACAGAAGCAGCCACAAGCAGAATCGAGCCCGGAACTAAGAAATATAGTTATTCTCAGATTACTAGACCAGCGATTCTATGAGCAATACGAAACAACTTCTCATACTGTTTGAGGGATGATTACACTTAGCTACTAGCTCATAAAGTTTGGATCTTTAATGTAAACCCATGATCCATCACTTCTAATCCTTAAAAACTGAATCAATAATGGGCGATCAGATTCGAAATGGGATCCAGAATTTCGATATAGAAAACCCTAGTTTTGATCGTCAAAAAACAAAGATTCGTTTTTTTTTTTAAATTTACCGGAGATGCTTGAAAATGAGGTAGACTATAAGAGCGATATTGAGGCGCTCGTTGTACGTAGGAACGATTATGCTATACTTGTACTTCTTCTCCTTCTCTTCCGCCATAGCCTCCGATCGAATCACTAACTTTTCCAACGGAGACAGCTTCCTTCGTCGTCTGTGACTCTCCACAAAAAAAAAAAAAAACAAGGACTAGAATACAATTATATTAAAATATGAGAGCTAAAAGCAATTTCAAAGTTGGACCTAACGTGATTGATGGGCTTAAGGTAAGGCCCAATTATCATAATGTCTCTCCGTTACATCTGAATCGCTCTCTCCATCCCTCCGACATTTGAGAGTGAAAACGGAAGGTCTTAATTAGGGTTTTGCAGAGATGAGCCGAAGCTTGGGAATACCGGTGAAGCTTCTTCACGAGGCGTCGGGTCATATAGTGACGGTGGAGCTAAAGAGCGGCGAGCTTTACAGAGGAAGCATGATCGAGTGTGAGGATAACTGGAACTGCCAGCTCGAGGACATTACCTTCACCGCTCAGGTCGATTCACCTCGTCTTACCTAAACGCTATCGATTCATTTATATTGTTATTGTGCAAAACCCTAGACTTGGAGAGTCTCAAAGTTTATAACTTTTCTTCTCCCTTGTGGAATTGAGAATCGAAGAAGTTGGGGATGTATAGAACCCTAGGGGAGTGATCCCAGTGTACTTTTAAGATGTGGAACTAGTGAGATTGGCTAGAGACACAGTATTGTAATAAACATAGTATTCAACTTTTGTACTTGTAATGTTATATTCATAGTTTCGTTGTCTGAAGTTGTTCTCAGAGATCATAGTAGTCAAAAAGTGAGTTTATATTATTTGAAAGCTTCACGTTCCTAATGCTTACCTTGATTTTGTGTTTTGAATTAATTTTTTTGGAAAATTAATGAAGTCCTTGGAGTTTCTAGTTATGAATGTCCTCATATTCACTTTTGCTTGTTAATTGTCACTGAACTTTTGTTGTGGGTTTTCAAATGTTGTGTCACAGGATGGTAAGGTATCACAGCTTGAGCATATCTTCATTCGAGGCAGCAAAG
The DNA here is from genome assembly GCA_905132765.1 of Moricandia arvensis. NCBI lineage: Eukaryota > Viridiplantae > Streptophyta > Magnoliopsida > Brassicales > Brassicaceae > Moricandia > Moricandia arvensis. Next base: position 27,469 of record CAJHQP010000131.1, read on the forward strand.
TCAGGTGCCGTAAACACTATCTTTTGACTTGTGCTTGTTTCCTTTCTCATGTCATTCATGGGATCGTTCTCTCATAGTAGATTGTTAGTAATTAATCTTTGGAAAATCTTGACAGGTTTATGGTCATCCCAGACATTCTCAAGCATGCTCCGATGTTCAAGCGCTTAGATGCTAGAATCAAGGTATATACTGTCTGACTGACCTGGATGAATAATGATCTTAGAGTTTCTATTTATATCTGGAATATACATAGTACCTTGATTGCTTAATCGATGCAGGGAAAGAGCGGATCACTTGGTGTTGGCAGAGGTAGAGCTGCAATGCGCGGAAAGGTAAGCTCTCTGCAAGCTACTTAGTTTTCCATTGAAAATGATGCATATAATAAGAAACTAGATATAACATTAGTCTCCAAGAGACTCTCAAGACACCACTGTTAGGAAATTTGATAAAGTCCTTGGTTGTCTTTAATGCTTGTTTCTTTTTCCTCACTGTTAATTGTTGGATCCTTGAATCTCTGTGATCTTGTTGTAAAGGCTCCAGCTACTGGGCGTGGAACTGGAGGAAGGGGAGCGGTACCACCTGTGAGGAGATGATTGAATCTATGCTTAACATGTAAGCTTCCATTCTGATACAAAACCGGCCTCTCTTGCGTTTGTTATGTATTGCTTTTAAGGTTCACTTGTAAAACCAATGTCCTTCTCTAACAAGGAGGCAAACAAGAGAGAAAGAGATGTCCAGATGCACTATTAGTTCTGTATTTTGAGGTGCTAAGATGTTAAAACATTGACAAGTTTTCCTTATGGTATGTTTTTGTATTCTCCACTTTCTGTCAGTATATGAAAAAGCAACGTACCCAATTGGTTGTAGCTTGTAAAAGACAACCTTTGGCTAAATTGATGGAACAAGATAATCAACATAACAAGTAGATGACAGTGACTATGCAATTATATTAGGACTAGACCATTATATTAAGATGGCTTACAGAATGTCTGATGAGTGTCATCTACCATTCCGGAAGGTTTTACAACATTTATGTACATGTAAGTTTAAAGGTGATTGCTTCACAAGTAGAATGTATATAAAGCATCATACAAAAAGAAACACTTCATCTTTTTATTCTCTCTCAAGTAAAGAAAGATCTAAAGACATTAGAAGAGATCTTCAGCTGCTCTTTTGAACTCTTTCTTCTCAAAAAACTTGTGTCATTTGCTCTTATTACTATAGTTGTTCCTCCATTAAAGTAGAAATCCAGCTGGTTTGGTTCTTGCAGCATAACAAAACTTTGATGTGTTGTACTTCCTGTGAACTCCTGTTAGCTTCCCTGTTCCTGCCTTGTGATGGAAAACAACCATCTTTCTTGCACATTCCCTGGAATAGAAATCAAAAGCCGGTTTTCATAATTAGAATCACCTCTTATAGGTTTTGAAATGACATTCCAAATGAGTGTTCATGACTTGTGATCCTTACAGTAGCTGTGCTTCCTTGTAGCCTGTGAGAAACTCACAGGTTTTGCTCCATTCCTCAAATCCATTAAGTGTACACCTAGCAGTGTAGATTGCAGAGGCTGCTAGCTTTGATGGAGTATACTCAAGCATCTCGTACTCCACGAGACAAAGCTCGATGATAAAAAACGATAAAACCTCAAGCTGAAACCACAATTGCATATCAGACAACTTTAGATACAAAGGCCAGACGGTTTCCTTGCAAAAAGATTCAAGGTTTTCTATAAAAGAGACAAACCTTTTTGTCAGATTGGGCAGCTTTGAGAAACCGTCTCATGAACACATACGGAGTAGGCAAAGAGAAATTGAATTGCAGGGTGTTGGCTATTAGCTTCTCCTGCAATAGAAGGCAGAAACAGGTCAGCTGAAACTGAGATTCACCACAGTTAGATTAATGATCAAGAGAAAAATGATATTTACCATATCCAGTACTTCTCTTCTAGTGTAAGCTTTATCAGAGATCAAGATGAGATCATCTACTACTGGAACTGAGACTTCCTCGTACTTACAAGCTAGCAACAAAGCAGTGACACCAACAAGCTGAAGCTTGTTCCTCACGATTTGATGAACCGCAAGGAATCTATCGATGACATTGATTGTGAGATAAAGGGTTTCCTCCATCAGTTCAAACTTATAGTGCACCTGCTCAAACAAATTCAAGTAAATTAATATCATCGTGCACATTTGAATAACAACAACATCGCTTTTTAGTCTGCATTTATCTATCTAACCTCAATCAACCAGTCAATGAGGATGCCTCTCATCCTCTCATTAAGATCTTGCTGATTGTCCATGTAGTTAGGAGGCACGCAACTAAGTTCCTGCAGAATCATAAGAACATAAACTCAAAATCTTGAAACCTTGAAACCCTTTGATGATAAAGAACAGCAAAGTTTTGTGTTGCAAAAAAATAATCATAACACACCTCAGATTTCTTGTGAAAGTGGTATATATCTTCGATATATTCAGCTACGGCTAAAGAACTCCTCTCATCACAAACGTCAATGTTAACCACTCCCTCGTACACTTCTTTATCTGCACCTTCCATATCAATCTCCTCCTCCTTTTGGAAGTAACAAAGCAATGTGACTAACTCGCTTCCATAAAACAAAAACGGTTTAAAAGAAAATACATTTACCATCTGGTCAGTCTCCTCCATCATTGCTTCAGTGTGTTGTACAAACACTGGCTCATTAAAGTAGTCTCCTTTGTCCTTACCACCATCATCCACATCAATGTCAACCCTCTTTGCTAGTGTTGCTTCTTCACTTGGAACTGAGTTTGATTTCTTAGTTTCCTAAGATTAAAAGAGAATGAAATTTTTGGTCACTGTTGTAACTGAAACACATGTTGAATAGAGTCACTATAGAGTACCTCTTCCTGTATTCGTGGCTTATTATCAGCAGAAAACTTCCTGAACCAAACAGAGAGTAGTAAGAACTGGCTAATCAACTCACTAACAAAGACAATGTGAGACACTGAAACCAGACAAGAGTGAAAGATCTAATGTACCTTGTAACTGGTCGACGTAGAGGTGGTTTGTTACAGATAGCATACCTTCTACAAAATCAGATCAAATATTGGATTTTTTTTCTAAAAGAATCTAATCAAATGAAGATGGAGAAAAAAGCCAATCTTTGAATCTGAAGATTCCTTATTACCAGTGAACACACTTACTCAGAAAGTGGTCTCTTGTTGTTGACAGCATAAGGGTAAGACTCACTGATGTTCTTGTTAATGGTGCTGAGTGCTCTTCGTGTCGGCATGATCTTTCCTCCTCCGCCTGCTGATGATGTACCCATTTTCTTTGTTATCTGCGGAGCCTTTTCATTGGAGAAGTAAATCAAACTCTGAATCAAAACATACCTAACTTCAAAGTAGAGTTTTTTTTAACAAAAAAAAATTAGGAAAAAAAGAGAAAAATCTTGACTTTTGAGTTTGACCATCTAAACCCTTTAAGACCCGGGTTACTAAGAACAAAGCCCTAATCCCAAATACCCATATGACAGAAAACCCAAGAACAATCACATGAATGATTTGCTTTTGGTCTTGGGTATGATATAGTCCTGTAACTTCTTTTTACTGGCAGCAAATAAGATAAACCTGGAAAATCTGATATAATCATGCACCATGCACAAATTACTATTTTCTCATTTCTTAGACAATTTGCGTAACAATATGGGACTTTAATATATCATACATCACCACCCACTCTTTTTTACTTATATACTTGAGGTATTGATATAAAGATTCAGGACTAGGATCGTGCACCACCAGCCTCTCTTTGCTTATAACTAAAACCATTATTTTTTTGAATCGGTAATTAATATTACAAAGTTTATAAGTTATAAAAGACTTTGGTAGATATTATACTAACATTGTTTTATATGTCTTTTTCTTACAAAATAACAGGAAAACAATAGGTTACAAGTAAGCTGAAAGATTTTCAGTTTTTCACACCAAAACAAGAAAATAAAGAGTAGATTGAAAGCAATCGTACAACCAAATCGTGATATCAAAATCTAGTTTAGGGCATCTTTAGTGGCAGTACCTCAATACGTATCTTCCCACTAAATATATATATAATATTGAAAAAGTTGGAAAGAGAGACTTTTTATGTCAGAATCGATTCGTTGGCAAGGTACTCTTGACCAAAACATGAGAAACGTTTTTACACATATCCATTTATAAATGGTTAATTGTTAAAAAGAAAATAAAACAAATTTACATAATCAAAAGCTAATATTTTATTAATTTTGGAGAAATCCAATCGTTTAACACCACTAAGAGCACCCGTAGTGGTCTTAATTTAAATGAGTCTCTTCCCTAAAAATATATTAAATTAATCAATAATAAGAGAGAGAGTACAAAACAGTTGTGATACGCTTCTTGATAAAAGTACTCCAAATACAACAGTTAAAGACATTTCTACAGATGCAACTCATTTATTGGTCATATAATTAAAACATAAATAAATATCTTACTATAATAAAGGGGAATATCCTCAAATGCTAAGTTGTCCACATAGGCTAATTAATTCCAACCTATTAAAGAGTGACATGTCATCTTTTCCCCAACTCACTCAGATTAATCGTTGATAAATTATCAGATTTCTTTCACTTCACATTTAGGCCCATTTGCTATTGGTTTTATTATGCTTTCCAATAGCCCGTAAACAGACCCAAATTCTTTGAGAAGGTCGTAACCTTCGCAGATTCATCCGCTTCATCTTCCTCCTTCTCTGAGAATCCCTTTTGTTCTTTCAACCTCCAATATTCCTCTAAAATGTCTTCTACACAACACGATCACTCATCAAACCCCATTCATTACTATTATAATCCAAAGCTATCCATTTTTTAAGCTCTTCGGCTCCACACAATATATATATATGTCTCCAGGCTATGACTTTTCTCCTTCGCAAAATTCATCAAACCAATGGCTATAGAAATGGCGAAATCAAACGGGACGACACCCACAACTCTGATCTTCAACGACGTCCCTCTTGGTTTTGGAGAGGGGAGCTTCGTTTCCGGTTATTACACTTCACTGTTTTGGAAGGACAGAATACTTACTCCACTGTTTTCAATGTGAGTCTTTTTTACAATAGTTTTCCTTTTACATGCTAATCAATAAAAAATTTATCCGATGATTCGAGGACACTCTACCTTCCTCCTGATTTTGTCAAGAGATTAACAGGAGGCCAGGTAAGAGCACATGGAAATCTGCTTCATGATATTTGATGAAGCTATGCAAATTTCACTTATTTGGTTTTGTGATCTCTTTTTCAGAGACAATGGTGGGAGTTTAAATCAAAACATATGGACAAAGTTCTTTTCTTCAAGTAGACCAAGAAGTGATCATTTAATCAGTACTTATTTATTGGTAGGAGACTTGGGATTAGATGGTTTTTTTCTTTTGATGACAAGCAGATGGGTAAATTCTATGAGCTGTATGAGATGGATGCGCACGTAGGAACCAAGGAACTTGATTTACGGTACATGAAGGTAACTGATTTCTTATAAACTCATAAATATTGATGCTTTTCTATGCATCTCTTAAAAGTCTATAAAATACCAACGGATTGACATCAAATCATGCTAAAAAGGTTCCTTTCGTTGTAATTACACTATGTATTTTTTCTTTTAAAGCACTTGATGTAGATTTTTGCTTGCAGGGAGAACAACCTCATTGTGGATTTCCTGAGAAGAATTTCTCTGTAAACATCGAGAAATTAGTTCAAAAGTTTGTTTCTAAAACATAGTAATCCAATCTAAGTATGATTTCTTTCTTCTTATATGTGGGAAAAAGTCACATTCATGGGCAAAAGTTATACTGTTGTATAGAAATAAGTTTGATTGACCTGAATGGAACATGGCTATCGGGTTTTAGTCGTGGAGCAAACAGAAACACCTGATCAGCTGGAGCGACGTCGAAAAGAGAAAGGCTCCAAGGATAAAGTAAGTCCCACTATGAATTTTGTTATAGTAGGCATCATCACTTTCAATCCAATCAATTTGATTGCTAATGAAATTAATATTCATGTACTGCGGCTGGTGCTATTATTAGAAAATTATGATAGGGAGGATTCCTAGTGACATTGTTCCTGTTTTTGCAGGTTGTGAAGCGTTAAATATGTGCAGTTGTTACAAGGGGCACGCTGACAGATGGGGAGATGTCTGAACAACCCCATTGTGGATTTCCAAACTTGTGCTCTGCTTCCTTCCAAAAATGTTGTCTGAATTAGCAAGTGGAGATAAGAATGGTAGCCTGGCACTCTCTGCTCTTGGTGGTGCTATTTACTACCTGAGACAAGCTTTCTTGGATGAGAGTCTACTTAGATATGCCAAGTTTGAATCCCTACCTTACTCTGATTTCAGCAACTTTACTGAGAAACAGCACATGGTTCTTGATGCTGCTGCTCTTGAAAACCTTGAGATATTTGAAAGTAGCAGAAATGGAGGTGTTTCAGGGTAAAGTATCTCAATCTTGCTATATATTATCAAACGTAATTGATGTGTTCCAAAACTAAAAGTGAATGTTGTCTTTGAAGGACGCTATATGCACAATTGAATCAATGTATCACTGCGTCTGGGAAACGGTTACTGAACCTTTATATAGTCCAGAACTGATCAAGGAACGTCAAGATGCTGTAGCACTTCTTCGGGTGAGTCTTTAAATTATTGCTTGACTTTATATGCTGTTGACATTTGGTGTATGTGTGTACAAGCAATGTCATACATTTATCTGCTTCTCATGTAGACAATAACCTGTCCTCTTGGTTTCCCATTTTACCTTTTTACTTCTGTTTGCAATCCATGATCAAATCTCTTCCAAACTACTCTATTTTCCTATTGTGGGTGTTCAAAATCATGTTATGCCAGTGCGCCACTGTATCTCAATGGCCAATCTGATTTTTGATGTGCTTTCAACTAACCATCTATATATTCTGGAAATAAATTCCTTAATAATACGAAGCTACTCTGCATGCAATTTTAAAGACCTACGTGATCAACCACATACGTCTGGCCGTCTGGGTACAAACTTTGACACCTGCAGCTTTTAACTACCAACAATAAATAGGAACAAGCTTTTAGAACTAAATTATTCCTCCTAAACCTGAAACTGCAGAGATAATACAAATATAATTTATAAGTGCAAATTTTAATTTAATTAAAATTTATACAAATACCCCGGGCGTAGCCCGGGAAAATCTCTAGTACTATATAAAAGTTGAGAGTATAAACCATTGAAGGTAACACATAGGATTTAAGACAACTAATTATATTATGACAAATTACTTTTTTTTTAAATTTGCTATTTCTAAAAATGTAAAAATTATCAAAATCATTTATTTAAAATATAATATAAATTTATATCATGGTAAACTTACAAATATAAAATATTATATATAATTTAACTTATAGATTTTCAAAAATAATCATAAAATAACTAATAACAATGATAATTACTTTTAAAATGTAATAATTTTCAATAATTTTAACTATATAAATTTAAAACATGTAAGTTTAGGTTATATGCTAATGAAAACATTAACAAATTACATTTACTATATATAATTTGATGCTATTAATCATTAAGAGTGTTATATATATTATATAAAAGCTGAGATTATAAGTCATTGAAAGTGTCCACATAGAATTTAAAACAATCAATCATATTATGACAAATTACTTTTTTTAATTTACTATTTTTAAAAATGTCAATATTACCAAAATCGTTCATTTCAAATAAAATATGGTAGACTTACAATAAAAAATATAATTTAATTTATAAACTATAGATTTTCAAAATAATCATAAATAATTATTTAAAAAATAATCATAAAAATAACTAACAACAATGATAATTATTTTTAAAATGCAATAGTTTCCAACAATTTTAATTATATACATTTTAAACATGTGGTTTTAAAGTTTAGGTTATATCAAATATTCACAAATTACATTTGCTATATATAATTTGATGTTATTAATTATTAAGAGTGTTCTATATTATATAAAAGTTGACACTATAAGTCATTGAGGGTATCCACATAAGATCTAAAATAGTTATATCTCTATTTTTAAAAATGTCATTATTACCAAAATCGTTTATTTCAAAATAAAATATAAATCAATATCAAATATGCTAAAATTAAAAAAATATATAATTTAACTTAATATATTATAGATTTTCAAAAATAATCATAAACATAGCTAACAACAGTGACAATTAATATTATAATGCAAAATTTCAAACAATTTTAACTATATAATTTTTTACATGTGATTTTTAAAGTTTAGATTCTATGTAATTCAAAATATTCACAAATTCCATTTACTATATATAATTTGATGCTATAAATCATTAAGAGTGTTCACATATTATGTAAAAGCACCAAAACTATAAATCATTATTTTATTATTATTTAAAAAAATTGATTTTTTAAATTTTTTTTGATAAAATCATTATTTTATCATTATTATTATAATAAAGAAATCAATATTATTTTTAGTAAACAAAACGAATACTAACAAAACAATAGTTCGATATATAAATTAAATAGTTGAAAGATGAACATAAAATTAACTAACGAAAAAATCTTAAAGAACACAAAACTTTCAAATAAAGAAAGTATGAATCTAAAAGTACATAATTTCAAAATTTAGGTTATACACTATTTAAAGTGATCACATAAAATTTACATATAACATTAATAATATATCAGACAAGCATCCTAACTTCACATTAACAAAATATATGATAACATAAAAATATCCCAAAAAATCATAATAAATTCGTTAAAATTTAGTATTATTTACAAATAATAATGATACTATAGTATAGTCTCGCTGAAAACATAAAACAAAGATATGGAGAATATTCATTATACATTAGTCAATTGGAAACTTTATTATCTAAGAATATTAATCAATAAACTAAAAATAATGAAATTTGACACATTTCTAACAATTAGAAAAAATATATACGTGAACTAATAAAACAACATAGTCCTAACATTAATTTATAATGTAACTAGATTAAGTAGATATATATATCTAATATTAGAACTTTTATATATTATTATTTTATTAAAAGTTATTATTTAATTTTAGTTAAAATTCTATAGATTTATTTCCCTTTTTTTATATCTAAAAAAAACTTTAACACTATTTAAATTCATCAAAATGTTTATTAGGATTCAAACTTAAATATTATACTATCAGATATGCACTTGAAAAATAAATAAGAGTATTTCAAATACATATATGTACACAATAAGTAAATAGTAATTATATTCTCATGTAAAAATTTGGTAAATACAAAAATAGGTTAGATATTGTGCAAATGAGACAATGTTTTATATCATTCAAACCGAAAAATAAAAATAAAAATAAAATATGCGTAAAATGTAGAAATAGTTAATATGCATCGAATATTTTATATATATATTTTTAAAAATTATTAATAATAAACAATATAAATATATTTATATATACATTTATTCATTTACATATACAACCAAATAAATATTCAAATAATAGTTATTTTAAAAGTATAACTGTATGTAACTTAAATAATAATAAATCATTATTTAAAAACAAATTTATAGAAAAATCTATATAAACAATTTATCTTTGATTATTATAAAAGTAAAATAAAATAAAATTAATTATTCAAATAAATTCGCGCGTAGCGCGAGTTAAAAATCTAGTAATTATAAAAGTTACTGTCATTATTTTATTATTATTAAGAAACTCACATAATCTCTTTTTGATGCTGATCTTCTAAAGATGCTCTTATGTCCCCATCTGAGTAGAAATGGGGGGTACCAAAAGATTCGATCGAATGCCCAAATTCGTACTTATTGATTTTTCAACTCCATTGACAAAAAATCAAGAAATTAAGGAGGAAAAAAACAAAGAAAGGATAAGGTGTAATCCTGTTTTTTGTCGTGTTGATCCACAAATACGCATTTTTATTCGTTGGATTACACCAAAAAGTTAGTAAGTAAAGGAGATTGCTATATGGCAACTTGCAAGTGGATTCCAGTTTCTCTCGTATGTGATCTAAGCATTAGTAATTAGCCTGTTAATTAGTGACTTTTCTTTCTTTATTTTCTTTACGGTACGTACGAAGACTTTTCTTTGGTGAAAATAGATTGATTTCCACAACTTTATCTGATAAGAAATGATTCTGATATTTTTTTAGGTAGCTAGAAACGTGCATTTTGTAAATTCTAGATGTTTTTATAAATTATAATTTTAGGTCGTGTGTTCATGCATGATCTTAAAGGCTTGTGATTACCATTTGATAAAAGTATACATGATTTGTAATTTAGCTCAACACCTACTAACTATATACATAATTTAATATAATTTGTATCTAATTAAATCAACACTTATTAAATTTGAGTCCGACGATGAAACAATATCTTTCTAACCAATAATGAAAACCCTAGATTATGTGAGCTCTGTATCGCACATATTTGATGAGTTGTATATATTATGCATATTAATTTTCTTTTTGTCATCTAATCTAATGATAATATTCATAATAAAAATGAAAATACATAAGCCGGCATTTACAGTAAAGTTCTTAGAATTACTAAAACAAATCTGCTCTTTTTATTTCCTCTAACGGTACCATCTTCCAATCACAGCCTCCATATTTATTCTGAGCAAACAATATGAGTCGATGAGTACATTCATGTTTCAGAAAAACAATCATATGTGAATTTAATTGGTTAGACTGAACATATATTGATTGTCTTCTAATGATTGCAATTCTGTCGAAATAGTAAATTGAAAAATGCTTAAATTTATTGATATATTGAAGTAGTTTCACCTATAGTTGTAATAATATCAAACGAAATGACAAGAGCAACTTGTTCGCTCTAGGGACCCAAGCGAAAGCTTCCCTATCCAATCATGGATCGATTCAGCATTGATGTAACGTGTTAATAATCGCCACATGCTTCCAAACATAGACTCCCCACCATACCCGCTAATAATGCCTTTAGTTTAGCTTTTTCCTTTTTGTTTTTATAAATAAGAAAGTTTTGAATTTTCAACTCGTCATTTTATTATATTCACGATCAAAAATAATAATGCATACGATAGAGTTATCAATAATAGTTATTTATTCATATGTGGAACCCCGTATCAAATGGCATAATATCAAATTAATCTTCTCAGGTTGAGATGATTAACTCCATCTGAGTTTGATAACGTTGGTAAAAGTGTTCGAAAAGAAAAACTTTGCTAAGTATGAAAATATTAGCTTTCGTCGACCGATCGAAATATATCATATAATGGTGGAATGGTTACTTACGTTTTTTTTTAAATAATTTAATGTATTCTGGTCCCGCCAAGATGAATCTAAAATAACGGTAAGGGTCTATAACAATTTATATTATATTCACTGTATGTAGTTTATGTTGTATTCACTGTATGTTGAGAGAACTTGGATGTTAGATTTTACTTTTAGTGATCAACGGGATTCGAAACATGTACTTATGGTTTATCACATTGAACATATATATTTGTATAAATAACATTCTTTGTACATTCATGTTCATTCAATATAACTTAAGATAAATCATTTATATTGATTTTGTTTAAAAATGGAAAGTGAAAATTATTACGTAGAAACCTCAGTTTACGTATATAATTGAACATGTGTATGACACGAGCTTCCTCTTTTAATACGTCAAGACCAAACATATGAAAATGTACCATGGATTCATGATATTTTATTTTATATAGATAATAACTTGATACTAAGAGACATGCATTAAACATATTTTTACGGTTTCGTTTTCCTTTTCTATGAGGTGTCGACCATTCAATTTCTTGATATTTTTGTGTAGGCTTGATCAGCCTACCCACTCTTGATACACTTCGAAATTCATCAATTTGCTTATTAGTGTGGAAATCACTCTTACGTAGTTACGTACCCGGTCATATATACAAATAAATTTCTATTCGAGATAATTTAACTATTTTTTCAAGTTTTTGAGATTTGATGATTTGTTCTTGTCACAATAATTGTTGTTGAAAGATATTATTATTTTTCCTCTCGAGCAAAACTGACTTGTCAGGTTCATAAATTATTATTCATTTATTCATCACCGATTTCTTTTTTAGGATTGGAGCCAAAAACGGAAAATAAATATCTAAAGTTGTGGGGCATTTTTACTGTAGCGATAAATTGATATTGGAAGGACAATTGTAGCCCTCCACTTGGGACCGCCATTACGGAGCGTGGCACACAAGATCACTACTATATATATCCACACGGAGGATCAGATCACTAAAATATCAAAAGTTAGCTTTGGGTATCATCAGAGCTTCTTGTAGTACCATGGATCCTTACAAGGTATCTTCATGCTCTTATTGTCTTGTGCGTGTGTCAGTTTGTGTGCCTTAAAACATTAATGTCTCGTTAGTCGTTATGGTTGATTTTCCACTGGTGTAATGATACAATGAAAGTTAAATTGGATGCGTTAACATGCTTTGTTTTCCAAAAGTTGCTTAGCTTCTTTGTTTTGCTTGAGCTATAAGGTGGTGATGTTGATTTTCTTGGCTGGTTATCTTTAAAACGTTTGATCAATAAACCAGTGCATGCGTAAGAAAAAAACACATGTGGTTTCTTATTTCTTTTTGTTCCTCATATTAGAAGCTATTTTGTTGTTTGTGTGTTTTTAATAAACACATGTGTTCTAAAAAAGGTGTTTAATCCATTGTTTAGACGTCCGGCCGTATATTATTTTAGTGAGTTTAGCCAAATTAGATAATCAATTATATAGTTGATCAGATCAACACACCTGAGTAATCAAATCAAATCTACACGATAGCAAATTATAATGATCTGACCAAAACTATATATGTCTAAAAGCAAAGCAATAAGCCTTCTTTGTCAACAGATGGTCCGGATCCGACCCGGCGAACCGGGTTTTGTTTTTGCTCATAAAATTTGAATTTTGGATTTGTGAGTTAAAAAAACGTGGTTAATAGAAAGTGATAACTTGCAAGTGAAGTTAGGGTTTTCACGGATGAGAGTGTTGTGACTTGTTGTTGTCATCTAATTCGATTTTTCTGATAAACGATTAAACTATGGTAATTGCAGTATCGTCCATCGAGCGCGTACAACGCTCCGTTCTACACCACAAACGGTGGTGCTCCAGTCTCGAACAACATCTCTTCCCTCACCATCGGAGAAAGAGGTATATCTAAACTGTCAGATATTTAAAAACTGAGAAAAAGAGTTAAAAAGCTATAGCCTATAGGATCTTGTGAATGGGAGTGATAGGTTTTCTAAAATTATGTTACTTTTGTTATTAATTTGGCAGGTCCGGTTCTTCTTGAGGACTACCATCTGATCGAGAAGGTTGCTAATTTCACCAGAGAGAGGATTCCTGAGAGAGTGGTTCATGCTAGAGGAATCAGTGCTAAGGGTTTCTTTGAGGTCACACATGACATCTCAAACCTCACTTGTGCTGACTTCCTCAGAGCCCCTGGTGTTCAAACTCCGGTCATTGTCCGTTTCTCCACCGTGGTTCACGAACGTGCCAGCCCTGAGACCATGCGGGATATCCGTGGCTTCGCCGTCAAGTTTTACACCAGAGAGGTAACCATTCTTGTTTTACATTTTTTTTTGTTAAGTATAACTCAATTAATATTACCGTTTTTGTTGTTCTCTAGCTTGGTTAGAATCACTACTCATGCGTGTCTTGCTATTACTATTCAGGGAAATTTTGATCTTGTTGGTAACAACACTCCTGTATTCTTCATCCGTGACGGGATACAGTTCCCGGACGTTGTCCACGCCCTGAAACCGAACCCGAAGACGAACATACAAGAGTACTGGAGGATACTGGACTACATGTCCCACTTACCAGAGAGTTTACTCACATGGTGCTGGATGTTTGATGATGTTGGTATCCCACAAGACTACAGACACATGGAAGGTTTTGGTGTCCACACATACACTCTAGTTTCCAAATCTGGCAAAGTTCTCTTCGTGAAGTTCCATTGGAAACCCACTTGTGGGATCAAGAATCTGTCTGATGAAGAGGCTAAAGTAGTTGGAGGAGCTAACCACAGCCACGCAACTAAGGATCTCCATGACGCCATTGCATCTGGTAACTATCCGGAGTGGAAGCTTTTCATCCAGACAATGGATCCTGCTGATGAGGATAAGTTTGATTTCGACCCGCTTGATGTGACCAAGATCTGGCCTGAGGATATCTTGCCTTTGCAACCAGTTGGTCGCTTGGTTTTGAATAGGACCATTGACAACTTCTTTAATGAAACTGAGCAGCTTGCTTTCAACCCTGGTCTTGTGGTTCCTGGGATCTACTACTCAGATGATAAGCTGCTCCAGTGTAGGATCTTTGCTTATGGTGACACTCAGAGACATCGTCTTGGACCTAATTATCTGCAGTTGCCGGTCAATGCTCCCAAATGTGCTCACCACAACAATCATCATGAAGGTTTTATGAACTTCATGCATAGAGATGAGGAGGTAAGTCTTAATTAGTACCATCATTTGATAGCTAGAATTTGTTAGTCTTTTGAATCGAAAATCGAAATGAGTGTTTTGCTATTTGCAGATCAATTATTATCCCTCAAAGTTTGATCCTGTCCGCTGTGCTGAGAAAGTTCCTATCCCTAACAAGTCTTACACTGGAATCAGAACAAAGGTTCTTTAAATCTTCAAAACCTTATATTCCAACCTTTATTTTGTATCATCTCCTTAACTAAAAAACCTTTGCTTTGGTTATGTGTTGTAGTGCATTATTAAGAAGGAGAACAACTTCAAGCAACCTGGAGATAGATACAGATCATGGGCACCAGACAGGTAAAAACAAGAAGTCTCTTACATAACTCTCCTAGAAACTCATCACTTGATTTATGGTGATAGGCAAGACCGGTTTGTTAAGAGATGGGTAGAGATTCTGTCAGAGCCACGTCTCACTCATGAGATCCGTAGCATATGGATTTCTTACTGGTCTCAGGTCAGGACAATTAAGAAACATGAAATCTCTATCTGCTTGATTATCTTTTGTTGCATTTCAGCAAGACTATAACATTTCTCAATCTCTATATAAATATCTTAGGCTGATCGATCTTTGGGACAGAAGCTTGCAAGCCGTCTCAACGTTAGGCCAAGCATCTAATCTTCATATTTCCACCAAAAAATATGATTTCGTGTATGTATAATAATGATGCATGTAATCTTATAAACCGATGTTTCATTCATGTTTTACTATCGTTCTCTTTGTAATTTCTTAAGAATAAAATCAAACAATGTTTTGTTTAAGCAGTAACTAGCTTATTACTATGGTGGAGTATATATATAGCCGAGTAATATTTATTTTACTTGAGAATAATAATAATAATGAAATGAAAAACAAAGGCTTTTTGTCTAATTATAGCTAAAGCAAAGAAATGGCTGGGAGACTAAGTCGAGAAAACAATCATTAAGGTGGGATGATAACGTGTATCCCACACGACTTTTTCTAGAGATAATTGTCTCATTTTTTTCTCGCCATGTTCTAAAAATAAGATTTGTTTGGTTCACTATAAAAACGTCAAGGAACACACAAACGAAAGGAGGAACACACCCCGATAACGTAGATAAAACAATTAATAAATATACTAAAAGGAAGTAAAGTCTCTTCCATCATATCAGTCTTCTGCATCATGGATCCTGAAAGGGTATACAATTCTATATATCGATTAATTCTCTTAATCCACAAAGAATATATCCTATCATGTTTCTATTGTATTTTTTTGGAATTGTTCATGTTGAACAATACTTTGTGGTAGTATATATGATATCTCAAGTTACATTTTGTCTTAATATGTGATGAATATGTTTAATGTTGATGGGTGCAGGTACGTCCTTCAAGCGCTCATGATTCGCCCTTCTTCACTACAAACTCGGGTGCTCCAGTCTGGAACAACAACGCCTCTCTGACTGTTGGACCCAGAGGTGTGCCCTCTTTTCAACATCTTTTTTTATTTATATATATATATATAGAAACTATGGTTTATAATTATATGCCAAGTCTTTATGTTCCTCTTTATTTTGTTCGCTTGTTTGGTTACTTAATGTGAAGCTAAGATTACTTTACATCATGTCAGGTCCAATTCTTCTGGAAGACTATCATCTGCTGGAGAAACTAGCCAACTTTGACAGGGAACGGATTCCTGAGAGGGTTGTTCATGCTAGAGGTGCCAGTGCCAAAGGTTTCTTTGAAGTCACTCATGACATTTCAAACCTTTCTTGTGCTGATTTTCTTCGAGGCACCGGTGTTCAGACTCCTGTCATTGCTCGTTTCTCCACTGTCATCCATGAGCGTGGCAGCCCCGAGACTCTCAGAGATCCTCGTGGTTTCGCCGTCAAGTTTTACACCAGAGAAGGGAACTTGGATCTCGTTGGAAACAACTTCCCTGTCTTCTTTGTCCGAGATGGAATGAAGTTCCCTGACATGGTCCATGCACTGAAACCAAATCCCAAGACTCACATTCAGGAGAACTGGAGGATACTAGACTTCTTCTCACACCACCCTGAGAGTCTTCACATGTTTACATTCCTCTTTGACGATCTAGGTATCCCACAGGACTACAGACACATGGAAGGCTTTGGTGTCAACACTTATGTCTTAATCAACAAAGCTGGAAAAGCTCACTATGTTAAGTTTCACTGGAAACCCACTTGTCCTGTTAAGTGTCTATCCGATGAGGAAGCTATTAGAGTGGGAGGAGCCAATCACAGCCATGCAACTAAGGATCTATATGACTCCATCGCAGCCGGGAGCTTTCCAGAGTGGCATATGTTCATTCAAGTCATAGATCCTGACCATGAAGACAAATATGATTTTGATCCGCTTGATGTTACAAAGATATGGCCTGAAGATATCTTGCCCTTGCAGCCTGTTGGCCGCTTGGTTTTGAACAAAAACATTGACAACTTCTTTAATGAGAATGAGCAGCTTGCTTTCTGTCCTGCCATTGTGGTCCCTGGCTTCCATTATTCAGATGACAAGCTACTCCAGACCAGGATCTTCTCTTACGCTGATAGTCAGAGACACCGTCTAGGACCTAACTATCTCCAGCTACCTGTCAATGCTCCAAAATGTGCTCACCATAACAATCACCATGAAGGTTTTATGAACTTCATGCACAGAGATGAGGAGGTAAGATCAGCTATTTCAAATGATTTTTTTTGTGCACATTCAAATGCTTATTTCACAAATCATTTTTTCAGTTTATTTTTTGAACAATATCATTTTCAGTTTTTTTAGTATTTTAAGTGACTAGGAAGTTCGGAGCCGAAACTCGTATAAATCATTTTTTTCAGTTTGATATGAACTGCTTGAGTTGCTTTTCAGGTCAATTACTTCCCATCAAGGTTGAACCCGGTTCGCCATGCTGAAAAGTACCCTCAAAATCCTATTGCATACTCTGGAAACCGTGAGAAGGTCATATTCTTATCCATGCATTCATGTAGACATGTTAGATAACAAATTTTCAACATTCATTCAAATGTTTTTCTACTATTTTTCTTTATATGGCAGTGCATGATTGAGAAGGAGAACAACTTCAAGCAGCCAGGGGAAAGATACAGGTCGTGGGATGCAGACAGGCAAGAGCGGTTCGTGAAGCGTTTTGTTGATGCACTTGCTGAGCCACGTGTCACGCACGAAATCCGCAGCATTTGGATCTCTAACTGGACTAAGGCAGACGAGTCTCTTGGACAGAAACTAGCCACTCGTCTTAAAAAGTGAGCCCAAACTTCTGCTGAATGGTATCATCGCTAAAGACTAAGTAAATAACCTAAACATGCTCCTCTTACGCTTTGTTTTATAAGTAATAAAACTGTGATTATGAAACTCTTATAGAAAGTAAAGATCACTTCCAACGCTGAGATATTCAAAATGAGTTTTGCAGCGATAGAATATTATTGTTATTATTTCGATGTGTTTTTATTAACTAATTAAAGCCATTTATAAGCTGACAAATGGTTTGTAATTTTTCTAAATATATTTTCCAACTTATTATTTTAATGTTTTTTTGTTATTATGAGATGTACAACGAGAACTTCTACGTTGAAGATGCTCTAGTTTCTATTTTGTAATCTTTTTTCACAACATCAACAAATATTTTGTAAGGTAAATAATAAGAAGCTGTTGGGTTGTATATATTATTGACAAGGTATATAATCCGTACTTTTATTTGTTTTATGTTTTGCTCTAGATTTAGTGTGCTTATTAAGTATTCCAGAATTGCATCAATGACGTGAGCTTATATTTGGTATTTCTTTGTGGTCTAGTGTCAGACGCACGATCATGATTAAAAAGCGTTTTTAATCAGAACTTTTTAATTGGTCATTGTTATGATGCATTACAATTTATAATTCTCTTTTATGTAAGTGGGGAGGTGTGTGGGTACTTAATTATTCCGCTGCGAGTGGAAATGAAAAAGAAAAATGACGTCAGACGAATTTAATTGTATTTTATACTCCTTAACAACTTGGTTTAATTTTTAGTTACAGTCTGACTAATCTGATGTCTTGGCCACTACTTTTTGTCTTAAAAAAAAGAAGCTCAGCTCAAATCAGGTATCAGCACATGGTTCCACAGAAAACCTTTTTTAAAAAAAAACTTAATCACCAATAATTATTACTTCCATGTATGCTTTGAAGTACTGAGGAACAAATATAACTGCAGTGTCTAAGTTATTAAAAAGAATATATATATATATATCCTCCAGATTTCGTATTAACATTTGCGTAGAGGTTAGACTCTAATTCGCCAGACATTGAGTTTGAATCATCCATTTTCTTATGGGTTTAAGTTGTAATGATTTGTTTTCTTGTAACAAAAAGAAGTTCTAAATCCATAATATTTTGATGTTTGATACCATACAAGGTTACAACATGTTTATTGGAGGTCTTTTAGTAGGGTTTTTTAATTTTTCTAAAAGACGTTTTTTAGTTTTTAATTAAAAAATCTAAGAACCGTCTCTTAAATAAGAGATTTAAGAGCCGTCTTTTAACCAAACTTTTTTTTAAAAGTTAAATTAAGTTAAGAACTCACCCTAAGAGATCGGAGATAAACATGACCTTAGAGCATGATTAATGAGGGTTCTTAAAGGGTTCTTAGTGAGCGGCGCCTACTAAAACTTTAAAAACCACTTCTTAAAACTCCTAAATAAGAATTCATTTTGCTTGGGTTTTTATACTATTCACGGGTTCCACTGATACGTGACGGCCTGTGATTGGTTCGTTTTTAAATTTTTTTTTAAAATAAAAAAAATAAAAAAAAATAAAAACCCCATAAGAGGTTCTTGGGTTTTTTTTTTATAACACTGATTTCTCCAACGAGATGAGGTTTACAGAAAATACAGTAAATAAAAAATGGAGAGATATCAATAGACACCAAAGAAGATGAAAGTAACTGCACCTAGTCCCCTTCTTGTTGGGCCTCCAAGGTGAGTAAGTGATGTAGCCACGGCGGATAGCTTCGGGCAATGTAAGACTGATGACGCATATCACGCGTCACACTTAAAGCAATTGCTGTTGCAACTTCATTACGGTCAGGAAGGGCGTGGTCCAAACTCCATGAATCGATCCTTGCAAGAAGAAAAGAAATGTTGTGACGGATATGGCTGTAGTTAAGGTACTTGTCAGGGTTTGTAAAAACGTCATAAAGGCTCTCCGAGGAAGTCTCGAAAACAATATTTGAGAAATGAAGGTTATATGAACATTCGACCGCCCAGAGAAGAGCCCATAAGTCAGCTTCTGTTTTTGTGCGCATATAGGAATAGGAGCGCCGGCTATGCATGATGGTACAACCATTTCCATCACGTAAAATCCATGAAGCACCACTGAGATGATTCGGCTTAACCCATGAGGATCCAACATTACATTTGATGAAACCATTGGATGATTTTTTTCCAGCAATTTCTTTCCATATTTTATGTCTGTACATCATCCGTCGTTGTTGTAAATGTATCAAACCACGTGGATTCCTCTTCATAGGCTCTTTTAGAAACAAAGGAAGGTTCAATATCCTTCCTTTCAAAGACAAAAGCATTCCTAGCCTTCCACCTTTCCCACAGCAACCACGAAAACACATTTCTTCTATGTATATCCATAGCAGAGCTCTTAGCAATTTTGATCAAATGAACAAAATTTAAAAAAGTAGAATTAAAAGGTTCTTGGGTTAATCATGGCTTTAGTACCTTTTCTGCTGTAGCAGGTATTCTACCTCGTATCTTTGGATAACCAACTAGTACAACATGAGCTGCCAACACCAAATAAGTATGCTTACGTACAACTTAACCGGTTAGAGTGTATACCGATCCGTTCGTCTTTAATAAAGACTCTTTATTTAGGTCTATAATCTAAATAGTAAATACCATTGGTGTTTTAATTAAAATATAGTTTCCAGTTTCACAAAAGAAGACAAGAAAATAAAACATATTACGTTGTAGTGTACCAAATTATAAATCGAAATTGCGCATCTTAAGAGATTGTTTAATCATTCAATGAGATGGTATTGTGAATTGTGTTTTGCTAGTGGTCCAAAACTTGTATGTATTTAAAATTCAGAACAGCTTAAGGATAATAAACTAACGTGTTTTGGTTGTCGTTAACAAGATCTCGGATCCATTTTAGGAAAAGTCAATATCTTGATGACGAAATCAAGGAGACATTACTTTGATTGCATGTGAGGGAACTGCTGTAAAATATCCAAGTCTTGAGGTGTATAAATTATAATGGCAGAGTATATAATTTCGTGTGCCTTGGTCTACTAAGTCTACGTACCAACCAATGTACTCAACACATATAAAATCATTTCTCCGTACCAAAAAAGAGAAGTATAAAGGTTTTTATACCTCACTAACGTGCAACATATAATCACAATTATTTGAGGTGTGAGTGAATGATTCGGCCAACCTTATAATCATTCGTCTGTCTACATTTTTCCTTGCACTTAACGGACTCTTTTATTGTGTAGTTTGTACTATTTCAATGTCCCAAGTTTTAATATTTTTCTATACGTTTTTCACTACCATAAGAAAGGAGATTCTATTCATTTTTCATAAAAAAAAAAGAGATTCTATTCGCCCTGTTAATAATTTAAAACTCCGTAATCAGAATCTTTATTTTGTATTTGCAAAGTATTATTTTCTTTTGATTATCCCTAATCAGTTTGATTTCCTTGCAAATCTTTAGTTATTTTATGTAGTGTTGTTTTATTCCTGATTCATTTGACCGTCTTTTGTTGGAGACTGGTTATTGGCTGTTTTATGCCTTCTATACAATTTAAACTATTAAAAAATGCCAGATTCCAATTTGATAGTTGGAATTCGAATCTCAACAGCTTAAAGAAAATAATGAAAGAATATTATGTGGATGTAGTCATAATTTGTTTTCAGCCTATGTGGTCATGATTAAAAATTAATCATCATGGTATCTGTTTTTCTTCTTCCAATACGATTTATACATACATAAGCCTCATTTACCTAGAGATCAAAGATACATATATAAGATACAAAATCAAAGAGCTTTCTTCCCTAGAGAAAAAGAGAGATCGGGTGATAGTTTTGGGATTGTTTTTGTCTCCTAGTTAATTGTTCACTATGAAGTTTCTCTTCAAAATTCTAGATGCCCAAATTAGTAACCTAACGAAAACTTTTTAATGCTGGCGACTTATCACTCTCATAAAATATCTTTTGCCTTCATATGCAGGACTCTATCCAGTCATTTAGAGAACTAAGTTGACCATATCAGAAAATGAATATATGACATATCTTTTTTCTTCTTAAATATATATATATATATATCTTAAAACCACATGTCCTACTTGAATTCTTTTTTTTTTATAATTTGAAATATAAGAAATGTTGGTCATGACTCATAGCCTTATCATTAGATCAAGTAACAATTTCATTTATATCTAACATAATAATAAAATAACAGAATAAATAAATAGAAGTGAGAAAATAATTTTATAATCCAGTAATTAAATAGCTCCGACTACAATATATTTACAATTACATATTTTCATATTGATGTCCAAATCCAACATCTTTTATAGTAGGACCCCAGGAAAAAAACTATGTACTCCGACTACAATATATTTACAATTACATATTTTCATATTAATGTCCAAATCCAACCTCTTTTATAGTAGGACCCCAGAAAAAAAAACTATGTACAGTGTGAAACACTTAGTAATATATATCGACAAAAAAAAGAGAGAAAATAATTTGATAGAAATTAGAAGAAGTAATATGTGGAGTGCACCTAATTGGGAGTATGTGAGCAAAGCACCCCAAGTAGAGGAAAGCTAAGTCATGCACCACTTGTTTCCCCTTTTTAGCTTACGCTATCTCTTTGTGGTTAGATAGAAAGTAGAAACTCTTACGTGTATATATATACGTATAACTTTCTATATTATCCGTGCGTATACATATTAATTCTATAACTAGTATTGTATATATTGAATAGCCGACCCCAGCAAACTACACTTTTCTTCCACATAACGTAACACCACCATGACATTATACAAATGAATGGCTCAATAGATTTGTCTCAACCAATCAAAACATCTTTAGTATTAGTCAAGACTCGAGAGTAGTGTTACCTAACAAAAAAGTATGTAATTTTCTAGTATATTTCAGCGGTGGAATCTATAGATTCACGAGGCGAGAACGGTGTTGGTTTCACAATAATACTCTGCACTATATGAGAAACTTTTATTTTACTAAACTATTTTATATTGTCAATTTGATAAGAAAATTATATTTTTTTAACCAAGTGGAAGGAAGAACCTACTCCCCTTTTTATTTTCTTGATTTAATATATTTCTGCCTAGAAGCATAGAAAGGTAGTATATAATAGTGGAATTTTAGATTCTTTGATTTGGTGTAGTTATAAAACAAACAAGTTATAACTTATAGCAACATGTAACAAAATGATCTAATGTCGATGGACCAAACACAAACAATAATAATTGTAAACATGTCTTCATTTAGCAACAAGGGTCTAAGAATGGAAATTAATGTGCTTTGGTCATCATCACCACGATAAGAATGTTGAAGAAGAATCACTCCCCAAACATATAAAACTTTTGAATAAATTGGCGACATCAGATATGGTATATTTTAAAGATACGTGCAGCCATTATATTTGAATTTTCAACAAAAAAAAAGAATCTTATTCTACCACTAATTGAATTAAACATATCATAAAAACAAACAATCTATTGTATCTTTAGTCAGCGGGTTAAAAATATTAATAAAGAAAACAAAATGCTTTTACTAATGGGAAATTCACTCATGGGTTTGC
This sequence comes from Moricandia arvensis, assembly GCA_905132765.1. Classification (NCBI taxonomy): domain Eukaryota; kingdom Viridiplantae; phylum Streptophyta; class Magnoliopsida; order Brassicales; family Brassicaceae; genus Moricandia; species Moricandia arvensis. The sequence goes on from CAJHQP010000131.1 coordinate 50,844, forward strand.
TGTTGTTATTGGTGTCAAATCAAAAGTATATATTCCATAAAATCTATTTTCTTTTTGTTAAAATGAAAATATGATTAATATTTTGATTCTCTCTAACGTGACGTTTGCTAAACAAAAATAGAGTTCTGACTTTTCCACATAAATAGAAATTATACATGTTATTGCTTGTTTTGTTTATTCCCTCGTCTCTCTCTCTAGAAAGTGAGAGAATCTTCTTTCTCTCAAAAACCTAAGCAGCCTGGAAGAGAGAGAGAGAGAGAGAGAGACTAGAGAGAGTTAAATGTTCTGTAATTTAACCATAGCGAAACAGAACAAGGTCTCGCTATGTCCCGATGCATAGATGAGATAACAATCCACAAATATTCGTATTTTTCATTTTAAGTTTTTTTTTCTAAAGTTGATTTCTTTTTCTTTTTAATTTTTGTTTTCATTTTAAGGTACTTCTTCTTCTTCATCACAGACATAAACTTAGCCCATCAGACATCTTTTACAGCTTTCTTTTCTTACTCATCTTATTTCAGACAAACAAAACCTGCAAAAAACTTCAGTTTATAAAAAGGGAATCTTAAAACCCCACTTGAGTTAAGGAATCTCCGAGAATCTCTCTACCCTTGTGAGTTTTTACTTTGTTTTCTCCGTTCTTCTAATTTTATCTTCTAAAGCTTTAAAGGTTTGATCTTTCGTTGTGGGTTTTAATCAGTGTATCTCTTAAGCTGTAAAGAGATTGAGTTTTACTTAGTTTGACCAGCTTGAAGGAATCAAACAAAAAGTTGATTTTTTTTTATAAACTTTGGATTCCTTATTCTGTCATTATGAATTAGATTTATCTATGGATCTTCTTTGTTTGTTTGTGAAACTTCATTGAAAATGGGTACTTTGTGTTTTCAGATGGTGCTTCTTCATTGATACTTGGAGATAAGCTTAAAACCAACAAAAAGCAAGTTACATCTCCATGGAAGATAGTTTTCTTCAAACTGAGAACACTGTTATGGACACTGCGTTTATGGATGGGTTGTTACTAGATGGTTGTTGGTTAGAGACAACAGATGGATCTGAGTTTCTTAACTTAACTCCTTCCACCCCTTTTGATCCATCTTCCTTCATGTGGTCTCCACCTCAAGATGCATCTGCAATCTGCACTTCAGGAGTAGTATCTAAGACGTTTGGTCAGGATTGTGTTGAAAGAGCTTCGAGTCTTGATGAGTTTCAGTGGAACAAAAGGTGGTGGATAGGACCAGGAGGTGGTGGTGGTTCTTCTGTTACTGAGAGATTGGTTCAAGCAGTTGAACACATTAAAGATTACACAACAGAAAGAGGCTCTCTTATACAGTTGTGGGTTCCGGTTAACAGAGGCGGTAAGAGAGTTTTGACCACAAAGGAACAACCTTTTAGCCATGATCCGAGTTGTCAGAGACTTGCAAACTATAGAGAGATCTCTGTGAACTATCACTTCTCCGCTGAGCAAGATGACTCCAAGGCCTTAGCTGGTTTGCCTGGAAGGGTTTTCTTGGGGAAGCTTCCTGAGTGGACTCCTGATGTTAGGTTTTTCAAGAGTGAGGAGTATCCAAGAGTCCAGCATGCTCAGGACTGTGATGTCCGTGGAACGCTGGCAATTCCTGTGTTTGAGCAAGGGAGTAAGATTTGCTTGGGCGTTATTGAGGTTGTTATGACTACTGAGATGGTTAAACTAAAACCTGAGCTTGAAAGCATCTGCAGAGCACTTCAGGTTTGTGTCATTCTCTAAAACCTTTCTACTTTTGCTATTGAAATGGTTTCTCTAAGAGGGAAGAATGTTTTCTTTTATTGCAGGCAGTTGATCTTAGGAGCACTGAACTTCCAGTTCCACCTTCTCTGAAGGTGAGCAGAAGACACTATACAAAGTTCTTTTAAGTTCAGGTTTTGGTATAAACTATATTGTGTCTTCTTTATTTTCAGGGATGTGACTTATCATACAAAGCTGCATTACCTGAAATCAGAAACCTCTTGAGATGTGCTTGTGAGACGCATAAATTACCTTTAGCTCAGACATGGGTCTCTTGTCTCCAACAAAGCAAAAGCGGATGCCGCCACAACGATGAGAACTACATCCATTGCGTGTCAACCATTGATGATGCTTGCTATGTTGGTGATCCAACTGTCCGTGAGTTCCATGAAGCTTGCTCTGAGCATCACCTCTTGAAAGGACAAGGAGTGGCAGGACAGGCATTCTTGACCAACGGTCCTTGCTTTTCTCCTGATGTCTCTAACTACAAGAAGTCCGAGTACCCTCTCTCTCACCATGCTAATATGTTCGGTCTACATGGCGCGGTTGCCATACGTCTACGCTGCATCCACACAGGCTCTGCTGATTTTGTCTTGGAGTTCTTTTTGCCTAAGGACTGTGATAATCTGGAGGAACAGAGGAAAATGTTGAATGCTCTTTCTACCATTATGGCTCATGTGCCTAGAAGCTTAAGGACTGTTACAGATAAGGAACTAGAAGAAGAGAGTAACATGATAGAAAGGGAAGAGGTGGTAACACCAAAGATAGAGAACACATCGGAGCTACATCATCTCCAGGGATGGAACGACTCCCTCGAGCCAAGTAATCCTCAGAATCTTGGATCGGTATTTGATGAAGGAGACAAGCCAAATGATGGGTTAGGCTTGAAAAGAGGTTTTGACTACACCAGAGATTCTAACATCAATGAGAGCAACACTTTCACCAGTGGTGGTTTCAGTAGTATGGCCGAGAAAAAGCGTACAAAAGCAGATAAAACCATCACTTTGGATGTTCTTAGACAGTACTTCGCAGGGAGTCTTAAAGATGCAGCCAAGAGTATTGGTGGTAAGCAGCAGCCTTGCTATAATGGTTTCTATTCATTTTTGTCTGAATGTTCCTAAGCTTGATCTCTTGTAATTTTTTTTCAGTTTGTCCAACGACCTTGAAGAGAATATGCAGGCAACATGGTATACAGAGATGGCCTTCAAGAAAGATCAAGAAAGTGGGACATTCTCTACAGAAGATCCAACGAGTGATTGATTCTGTTGAAGGTGTTTCAGGTCCTCTTCCTATAGGCTCCTTCTACGCTAATTTCCCCAACTTAGCCTCACAGGAACCATCCCAACAAGCCAAGACGTCGCCTCCTGCTCCTCCACCATTGCAGCTTTCAAAGTCACCTGTGTCCCAATACAGTCACAGTTCAAACTCTAGCCAATGTTGTTCCAGCGAAACCCAACTAAACAGCAGCGGAACAGCCCATCCTTCTCAAGCTCCTGTAGGAGGTGCTTTCAAGAAAGTGAGCAGCGAAATCGATCTACAGAGTTCAAGTCTTGACCAGACAGTATTGACTCTCTCTAGTTTAGAAAACATCCCTCACGGCACCAACTTGTTGTCATCAGCATCTCAAGATGATGACTCTCTGAGGATTAAAGTTAGCTACGGAGAAGAGAACATCAGGTTCAGGATGAAGAACTCACGCAGGTTAACTGATCTAATGTGGGAGATAGGGAAGCGGTTTAGCATAGAGGATATGAGCAGGTATGATCTAAAGTACTTAGATGAAGACAATGAATGGGTTTTGTTGACTTGTGATGAAGATGTAGAAGAGTGTGTAGATGTTTGTAGAACCACACCAAGTCATACCATTAAGCTTCTGCTTCTTGCTTCTTCTCATTATTTCCCTGAACGGTCTTCACCTACAGGTTACAACTTATGGCAATGACCCCAAATCAGAGTAAGAAAGAAAGAAAGAAGAGTTTTATAGGACATGGCACAAAAGCTTTGTACCCTTTGTGTTCTGTTATAATTGTTCATAATTTTTAATGTTGTGCTTCTTTTTTGGTTTTGAAAGGATTATTAGGAGATGCTTTGTGTTTTGTTTTTTAAAACGCAGCAGAGAGAAGAACATGTAAAGATCCTTTCTTCCTAAGATATTGAATATGTTTTTTTTTTCCTGTAATTCCTTTGTCAAATGTAGATATATTAAAGAACTCAATTGTTTCCATAATTGTCATATTCATATATATATATATACAAAAAAGTGTAAGAAACTAAGAAAACACCATCTTTACATAACACAAGACTTACATTCTTAAGGTTCAGTTCCAAAAATAACAAAAAATATATAAATATATATAGAGAGAGAGTTCTGTTATAATTGATTGTGATGTGGTGCGGTTTGGTGTGTTACCATTAGAAGCCTTAAAGAGTTCAAGATTTTTGTGTTTCTAAGAGTCATGTAGTGGCGTTCTTGCGACTTCTGGTGACGTGAAGGAGACGTTTCTAGCTTCATGAGATTGACTCTGTGCGGCTAAGTACTCAAGTGCAACAACTATGTCACCTATAAACGGTCGGTAATGAGCTTCTTCGTTCAGACACATAGCTATTATGGCAATGGCGTAGTTTAACTGTCTAAGCATCGTTTTGGGTATTTTCCTCGTAGAGAGGGATCCACTAAGTGTCCAAACTTTTTCATATCCTTTAGGTATTGACGTGACTGCAGCAGAGACAATAAAACACAAAGATTTGGTTAAACAAAGGTAGAAGCTTCCGGTAAGAGTTGAAGTAAGTAACCAAAGAGGTGATCCTTCTAAGCTGCCCATTGGCATGTATTCATTCATAGACAAGAAGTCTCTGATCACCAGAAGTACAGTAACCTATGAGTGTAACGAGATTTGGGTGGTGGAATAAGCTAAGCATATGAACTTTTAACTATGGATTCTCTATTCCCTTGAAGCCCATCTGGATTCAATTGTTTGATAGCCACCACCTGCTTGAGGAAGATGGCGTTACATCAAATATTTTATTAAAAAAACAGAGGTTTCGTTTAAGAGGTGGTGTCCTGAATCTCCTTGTAAACTCTACCAAAGCCTCCTTCTCCGAGCAGTTTAACTTCAAAGAAGTTTCTGACTTGACCGTACGTTGTTATTACATCCTATCTACCTTAATAACTCTACAAATACCATTGAATTTCAATTACTACTAGTTAACTCTGTAACAACCACTAGCATTTTACTACTTATTAAGCTAACATTCACGGATGGTAAATGAGTACACCATATATTCAGTTTTGATGTGACAGATGAGAGCCACCATAAGTAAATTTAACAAAAACGTTGGTTTGGTAAAGAATAAACAATGTACTACTACTTTATTTGCGAGACTCCTTTTGGTTTTCATTTTTTCTTTTTCTTTCCTTTCTCTTTAACCGCTAAAAAATATGGATGTTGCAACCATCTGTACAAGAATAGAGAGACTTGTCCCATATATTTTCATGTCACAACAAATAGGCCATCATCTTCCACAACTGATTTTCCATACCAGAAAAATACATGGCTGAGATAGCCTTTGGAAAAATGCCTCTTCTTTGTCTCTACTCCGTCTTCTATCAAAGATCCATTCATCTTCTCAGAGCTGTAATGCCAGATCCGGATGCTGCGACGAGGACGAACTAGTCTGCTGATTGCCCCCGGGAGAGTTTGGTGATACAATCCTAGCGTTAAGGTCCGGTGGAAACCGGTGGAACTCCTGTTTGTTATAAGGAGACAACAACAACCCTTCTTGTTGCGAGCCCGGTATGACCTCGTTGGTTAAGTTTGCTTGTTGCTGACTCGTGGCTCCGATCATCGGACTTGGACTATGGCTGAATCCACTGAAACCGCGGCTGCTGATCTCAGGTTTGATCAACGGTCCTGCCTGGCGACAGGAGGACGATGATGGGTACTCGGTTTCTCGATTCAAGACACGAGCAGCGGGTGCAGTCTCTTCAATTCCTTGAGTTGAAGAATGTCTGTTCCCTATGAAGGCGCTTGAGACTGAAGCGGATGGAGACAGGATTCTGTTTGAATGATCATCAGACGCCAAGTCATTAGAACACTTCTGTTTTCCCAGAGATGGCATTAATACGGTTTGTTTTTTAGGATCATCCTCTTCAGTTCCTGCTGGGTTGTCTCCAACCCAACCTTTACCAAATTTGACTCCAGAGGGCAACACGGTTCCGATTCTCTTTGATGCAATTTTCCAGGCAACAGGACCGAGATTCGCAGCGTATCGTGCTAGGCTCCTCGCGTAACCGTACTCAGTGTTAAGCCCAACCTGATGAATAAGGAAAACAAATGGTCAGACTTGTTTCACCATTACATAAGGATATAACAGGATTGGCAAATAGCGTACTGGAATCAACTGTTTTAACTCCTCTTCAAGCGTTGTCAAAACCGAGGGCCCCTGTGTAGAAGTTGATAGGTGGTTATAGGTATCGCGTCTGTTATCATCGACATTGAAATGTTTCATCCCATACTTGTTAACTGCCTTTACAACCGAAGCTGCAGGGAAACCGAAGAGATGATTTATATTTGGCAAAAAAATAAGTTTGAAAGAAGGGAAGAGCAAAGGTTGAGAATTTTTTTACGTGGAAACTCATTCTCCCAATCTACAGACCAGCCACTTTGGGTTTCACTGTTATGATTGATCCTAACCGATGTTTCTGCTTGACGGAATTTGTTTGAAGGAGGAGTCTTTCTTAGATTGTAAGTACCAGGAATAAGCGCATCAGCTGAAACTTCAGAAGCAGTGCGGTCAATCGAGGATGGTTCAGGCTGTTTCTTGGGAGGACGGCCTCTTCTGGCAACTTTTGGTTGCTGTTGTTGTTGTTCTTGTTGACTTTGTGGTTCTTCATCATCACTGTCTCGCCTTAAATTCTCAAAGTCCTTTTTAGCCAGTTCTTGTATAGCCCGTGCCTACAAGCCAAAATGACACTGTTTTCAGAAACATGGAACCACGATATATCAAAAGAAAAGAAGAAAATGAGTTAAAAATTTAAGACATACCTGTCGATAATATACAGTGTCTGATGAATTGTATTCCATTGCATTTGAACATATTAAAAACACATCTCCCTGCAAACAAGAACAAGGCCAGAAGCGATCTTTATCATAGAAGGAAAAAAAGAGCTGTTCCAACACCAATCTTCACACGAATTTTACACAGAACTAGGAGACAAAATATGAATCTAGAGAGATTAATAATTCGTGAAAAACTTTTGAAACAGCCTTAGGCCTCCACCCTACACTACATATAACATGCACGCCAAACAACATCAAGCAATGGCCCTCCATAAACCATGAGAAGCTGTTAGAAATTTTCAAAATGACAGGTAACAATTTTTTTCAGTAGCTTCCAGAGGAACTTTAGCACAAAGCAAAAGACGAACTAACTCGAAAGAATTAAACTATCAAGGACAGGACCCCTATTGGAAATTCAGGAAGAAGGAAGAGTCGTCCAATGCTCTCAGATTACAAGACTAACCTCAAATTGTTCCAGACTGGCATATGCTCCAGAGTCTAATTTCTTCCGCACTGTGCTAAAGTCCATTGGATTCGTGATAATCTCATGATAATCAGGAAGCTGTAACACCATACCAAACAGAGATAAGACAAGCAGAACATTAAATGAGCTTTTTAACATCAACAAAGGGACAGATTAGTTACCTCCTCAGGATCAACAGGATCTGAGTAAACGCCATAAGTATCTTTCCTACAACATGGATCAAATAAACCATTTACCCAGTTAGGAAGAATCACTTCAACCAAAATACAAAATAAATGGAGAGGATCAAGGAAATGAACACACACTTTTGAAGTCTATCGAGGATGAACACCAACAACTTTTTGTCTGGCAAAGGTGTAGTGGGGCCAGACTCCACGGGAGACCCTGTCCACATGTAAATGTAAGTATTAAAATTAATCATCAGCAAAATCTCCCTTTCTTTATCCTCGTACGTAGGAATCACCAGAAAAAATAAATAAATTGAAATTAAAAAAGAAGGTCTTTATACGGTACCTTGAAGAATGTCTGTCGCTTTCGAAGCCTTTTCTCCCTGCAGAGAATTACCAAACAGATCATCATCATCAATCCCAAGAATCCATTAAAAAGGTGAGCTTTTTAACGTAAATCATAGTAGAAAAAAAAGCAAGTAGATGTGCTCCATGTTTATGCAAAGAAGACACAGAGTGAAAGTATAACTAAATGCAGAGGCATTTTAACTCAAAAGTAAAACAAAGGTTTAAAATACCATAAATCAGAGGATTTTAAATATATAATAAAAACTGATAAACACATAATAAAAAGGAATAAATTTACAAGAAAGCTGAAGTACGAATTATTATCCACCAATCAAAATTTAAGACAGCAGAAGACGAACATTCCACAACACCAACGCGCCAAATCCCAAACTATATATTCAAACCCTAATTTCTCCTTTTTTTTCTAAATTAGAATTAAAATCAATACTTTTAACTCGGAATTAACGAACCGTGAATCCAGATCCGCCGACGCCGATCTTCCGTCTAGCCTCGGGAGTGTCGTCGAGGTTCAGATCGGAACCGGCTGATTGGGAATTGGGAGAATGTCGATGAGAGTGTGAGTTCAATCCGTGCAAGAGCCTGTGTTTCTTCTCCCGCCGCTCGTCGTCGTCGTCTTCCTCGTCGTCGTCCTTGATCCAAGGGGAACCGGAAGAGGATACTCCGTTGGGATTAGGGTTCCGGCGCTTGGATCGGGCGCCGGAGTTGGGAGAATTAGGGTTTTTGGAACCGGATCTAGGGTCATCGTGGTTTTGTTGATGCTGTTGTTGTTGTTGTAATTGTTGCTGTTTGATAGCTCGCTTCTGAAGGTCTAGAAGAGATGGCCTCCCTTTCTTCTTCTTCTTCGGCGTCATTGTATCAGCTACCTCACCCATTCTCTCTCTCTCTCTCTCCTCTCTTCTTTCTTTCTCTCTCCTCTTCTTTCACCTGCGTTTGGTTTCGTGTTTTCTTACGTTTTTGTAAAAAATTAAAAATGAAATTAAAACTATGAACACGCACGTGCCGAAAGGGTATTGTTAACCTAAGTGGGCTGTATTTGGGCCTGAACAGGCTTGAGGACGGTTTTCTTTATTTTAAAACTCTAATCTTCTATTGTTGTAAATCGAGTCATAAGCTAGTTGTTTAATCGAATGTTTCTCTAATCGTATAACAACCAATTACGTGCCATTGGAGATTTTGGTAGTAAATTTTATTGAGCTTTGACTACCTTTAGCTTCAATTCACTAATTAGTAAAGATTTTATTAACATTTGATTTATTTTGTGAATATTACTAAATTGCTTTTGGCTCCCGTTAGGAAAATAGTAGGATTAAACTTTCCATAATTTAGATCATTATTCACTGGTAAAAAGAACACAATAACTAGGACCAAACATTACTCGATTTCGAGACTAGAGTGACACACTAGACACCACTTTTGCTATCTTTTGATAAAAAGTAGAAATAGTTTAGTCAAAAAAAAAAAAAAGTAGAAATAGTTCTTTTTAAGTGTTCCCAATCACCTTTACTAAATCAGTAGAATATTAAATATGAAACAGAAAGACTCAAGGATGAAGAATTGGATTACCAAAAGCTAGATCAATGGATTGACAAACTTATGTGTCATTTGGTATATTTTTAGAACTATTCATGTATCGTCTAAAATATTACAAATCCAAATGACTTATCGTTAGCAAAATTTGCGTAAGATTAACAATGACACTAAACAACTTGTGTAGAGAAGTTGAAGAAGCAAATCAAAAAGCATAGTACACTCAGCTATACAAACAGAGACGAAGGTGTACATTTCAAACATATAATTCTTCAAAAAAAAATACGAGTATTATATGCTTCCAATGGAATGAAAGCGGAAGGGTTTCCATATTTTCAAACCGACTAACTTGGGAACGAAGGCAAGCTTGCATTCGTCAACATTTTATTTACCTCAAATTTCTTTACTATTAACGTTGTTTATAAATATTTTGAGTTTTTTACTATTTTTAAAAAGTGGTGCAACAGGCAGCTTGGGATGAAGAGAGGAAGATATTTGGAGGTAGGCTTAAACAAAATGGTGGAACATGTTATGAGATGTCCTCCCAATACAAAGTTGCTTTTCTCGCGGATGGAGAGCCTTGGAACATTGTTTTCGGTTGAGAGTGGCTAACTATTGCCTTCTTAGAGGTTTATTCTTGTTTTCCTTTATATTATTTCAGTAAAATGTGTGGTTTTCATTGGGATTGCATTGATTAACGTAGGATACACAAACTCCCCTAGAATTCGCAAATGAAGTTGATGTAGATAAAGGGTTAGTATTTCTAGAGATGTTAAATCCATGGTCAGGACTAAGTCCTCTTTTGTTTAAAATAAACTCAGCCATATTTTAACTCAACCCTATGATAATCTTATTTTAATCAAGGGTTAATGTTGGTACAGGGTATACCAATTTTAACCAAAAATTACATTTTTAAGAAATGATTATATAAATTGAAAAAACCTGTAAAATCGAGTTTTCCTGTCAAAACTGCAAATTCGAGTTTTTCCGCCAAAACCGCAAAATCGAGTTTTCTCATCAAAACCGTAAAATCGAGTTTTCCACCAAAACCACAAAATCGAGTTTTTCCGCCAAAACTGTAAAATCGATTTTTTCGCCAAAACCACAAAATCAAGTTTTCCACCGCCAAAACCACAAACTCAAGTTTTCCCTGCCAAAACCGTAAAATCGATTTTCTGGCCAAAACCACAAAATCGAGTTTTTTTGTCAACGTTGGAAAATCATGTTTTCCCGCTAAAACCATAAAATCGAGGTTTCCCGCCAAAACCGCAAATTTGTGTTTTTTCGCTAAAACCGCAAAATCTAGTTTTCTGCCAAATCGAGTTTTCCCGTCAAAACTGAAAAATCAAATTTTCCCTCTAAACTTGTCCCGCCAAATCCGGAAAATCGAGTTTTCCCGCCAAAACCAAAAATTATAAAAATGTGATTTTGCGATTTTCGCATAAAACGCAATTTTGCGGTTATGGCGGAAAAACTCGATTTTGCGGTTTTATCAGAAAAACTCGATTTTAATGTTTTGGCAAGAAAACTCGATTTTGCGGTTTTATCAGAAAAACTCGATTTTAATGTTTTGGCAAGAAAACTCGATTTTGCGGTTTTATCAGAAAAACTCGATTTTAATGTTTTGGCAAGAAAACTCGATTTTGCAGTTTTGGCAGGAAAAATCAAATTTTTAATTTCGGCGAAAAAACTTGTTTTTGCTGTTTTTTGAAGTTTTAACGAAAAAAATTATTTTGCATAATCGAACAAATATAAAATTTCAATAAATATTTAAATAGTGTATAATAGTTATGTGTTTCAAAAGTAAGGATTAGGACTAAAAAATTTTACATAGTTAGGGCTAACCTTATTAGAGAGCCCATATTAACATTTCTAAGTATTTCACATGATTGTGGCAGACATATATTTAAAGAAAATAGTGTACATTGGAAGGAGTAGAGGTTGTGCACAAGTCTGAATACAAGATGTAAGATTTGGCATTCATATCCTTTCTATGGATGAACTTGATTCAAATGATATCAAGGTAAACTTGGAGTATATATTATTGTTTTGGTTGATTTGCAAATCTTTCATAAAGAAATAGTAATTTTTCTTTGTCATTTCTGGTCTTATGTATGCAGTATGAACTTCAGTATGAACTTCTGAAGGCAAATACGAATGCCTCTTTTGCTGTGAATGTGGACAAGGACACGAGACTGTCTAATAGCATGTGTAACTGAAACGGTTGAACAAAATTCCAAATATAAAAAAAATATTTTGTTTTTTAAATATAGATAAATTATAGCAATTTTTTAAAAAATTTACATATATTACTAGATTAGAGCTTATAATTTTAAAAGAAACATCAAACATAGTTATTGATTTTTTAAAATGAAAACACACAATGTTGAAATGAAAAGATACACAATTATATACTTTGATAACTTCTTTTTAATCAATGCAACTAAGATGAAAAGACATATTTTAAAAATGAAAAAAACACAAACTTGTAACATTTGTTTGGATTCTAAAATATATATATTTATGATAAGATAGTATATTTACAATAAATTATGAATAGAAGAGACACTTATTGAGATATTCTAATAACTTATTAGAAATAAATTGGTCTTATAATGAAGAGATACAATTCTTAAAACAAATAATTGTAGAAAAACACTTATTGATTGATATATTTTTGACTATTTTTATGGGTTTCTAATTGGAGAAATTGTAAAAAATATCACATTCCTACTAGCATTTTTCATGTTTACCTTAATCATTTTTACTCTTATTTTTAAGAGAGAAAAATACACTTACGAGGTATGGTAGAGTTTTGGAATGTGCAGTTTAAGATTTCAACTAATCTAAATTTTTTTGTCTCTTAAAAATAAGGTATTTGTAATAATAAATAATGTTATTAATAATGTGGTAAACATGAAAATTTATCTTCTAATAGTTGCATATTGGAAAAAAAAAATCTCAACTTTTATGTGAAAAGAGCAATTCTTATAATGAGAAGATTTTAAACTAATAAAACACTGATTAAGATATTATAATTATTCAAAAAAAGTTCTACTAGTTGCATATTGAAAAATGTGGAAAGACACTTATTGAAATATTTTTAAGAAAAAATAATAGTTGCATGTTGCAAAAACAAAAACAATCTTAATTTTTATGATAATATGATTTGTTAACTCAGCAGTATACAGAAATATTTGTAATTAAAAAAATGGTTTTGGGAAAGTGAAGATTCGAGCATTATTCTGCCGTTAAGCCTAGCTTTCGAAATTGACCTAACAAATCTATTTGATCCCTTTCAAATCTTTTGTATCTAATATATTACAACAGAGTCCTATTTTTTATCTAGTTATAAATAGTCTAGGTTAGACCATTACATTTTTTAATTTTCTATTTATTCTCTTATAACTAAATTAATTATTATTAAATATATATTATATCTAACCAATTATCTTAATACTTTCAAAATAAGATATCTAAAAAGATATTCTTAAATATCTTTTCGTAAGATTAAATTTTAATAATATTTTTTTATTTAAAATATAAATATATATTTATTTTTAAATAATAAAGCCATTACTAATATTAACTATATTTAAAAAATAATAATTTATTCATTATTCATTTATATAATAAAAAATCTATAATATTTATATATATAATTTATATTCATAATTAAATTACTACACCAAGTAATAAATATAAAGTAACTTAATTCATTTTAACTATTTATAAGTTATAAAATAGAATAAATTATATTTATGAATTTTACAATATACTTCAACTTATTAAACAATATTAAAATACGATATATGAACTAATAAATTATTTCATAAGTTAATATACATATTTAAATTAAAATATTAAAAATAATTAATATATTTCTCATGTATGAGACGAGTATAATAACAATAATTATTTTATATAATAATCTTGACAAAAAATATAATAATAAAATAAAGTTTTAAGAATATTTAAAATTAAAAATTTGTATTATAATATATGAAGCAGGTTATATAAATTAATTATCTTATTTTCATAAAATTATATTAATGTAAAATTTATTTTTATTATATATACTTCAAAATAAAAGTTTTAATAAAAAGATACACATGTATAAGATTTCTAATTTTGAGTAAATAAATATTTGAATAAAAATTCATCTCGCTTTAAAAAGTACAGATCAAAATCTAATAATAAACATTAATATTTCATCAAAATCTAATAAAAACATTAAAATGCGGGTGAAAATCTAATAATAAACATTAAAGTGCGGGTCAAAATTTATCTCACATTCATGTATCTATTTCTAATTTAGTATGTATCCTCTCGAATATTGATCCATTACGCTTACAATGCACGTCAAAATCCATCTCACATTCATGTATTTATTTCTAATTTAGTATGTATCCTCTCAAATATTGATCTATTAGGCTTACAATAAAATGATAAATTAGTTTGACTAACTTTTGTAAAATAAGAGCATAACATTCATAATATATATTCATCATTCATTTAAACATTCATAAATTAGAATACTTTAAATATGAAAATTTAAGTCAAATTGTATTACATAGTGGCCATCCATAGGTTCAACCAGTAGTCGAGTCCCAAATTTTAGCGTATTTTGCAGATTTTATAAAAAATTTAAATAACGAGTTTAAAGAAAAAACAAACTGGACTCCATATAAAATCATCAGTTAGTCAGTTTAACCGCGGATCCGGGTTGTGACCCGAAATACTAGATATAACGCTTTTTTGTAACATTTAAATGTAGATATATAATAAAAAATACAAATTTATTTTATATAATTTGGTTTGTGTCGAAAATAAAATTGCTAGTAAAATCTAGTTTTTATTGTTAAATAATAGAACAAGCAAGCAAAAAGCACACAAGCGTGAGAAGGCCCAGAGAGCCAACGAATAGTTGAACACAAGCGCGAGAAGGCCCAGAGAGCCAATGAATAGTTGAGTACAAATAGCTCGGATTGCTGACGTGGCAACATAAATTTGAAATCCCGCCTAAACCCTTAAGATATTTTTTTCTAGATTTGGTGGGAAATTGAATTTCCCAAAAGATATTTTGGCAACACCCCACTTAACTTAACCCTCGCGTACAAATCACAAACACGTAGCTGCTATTCATTCCTCTCTCTCTCTCTCTCTCTATTTTCAAACCCTACGAGATCTTCGTCAAGGTAATTCCGTCGATTTATCTCTCAATCTCATCTCGATTGTGTGTTCATGGATCTCTCCTCTGCTGCTGCTGATGATTGTCTCCTCTATATCGATTCTGTTGCTCTTAGAATCGAATATTCTCTCACCGCTTAGATTATTCTCTGTTTGATTCCGTGTTTCCTATCCGTCTACTCTGGTCGCTGATCTTCTTATCCTCTCTGCAGAGTCAAGCATGAAAGGAGGTAAATCAAAGGCTGATACCAAGAGCTCCAAGTAAGCTGATCGATTCTTCCGTTTTTTTATTCCCAGTCTATTTAGCTCATAGATCTAAGGATTACAGATCGTGTTCATATCGTTACCGTTTTCGAAGCGTTTTCTCACTTGTTTCTTCCGTTTTCATAGGCTCGCTGTGAACAAGAAGCCTGCTAAGGCAAGCAAATCAGCGGCTGCTAAGGATCCTAACAAACCTAAGAGGCCTGCCAGTGCCTTCTTCGTTTTCATGTAAATCATCCTCCTCTCCGATTCTTATGTGTATAGCAGTATGCTTTTGTTTATTGTCTGGCTTTTTTCTATGTGAGATTAGTAGCAACCTTACTCTGTTATCTAATTTATGTTGACTAATTCGTTCTTGATGTGATCCTTTGCTAGTATACTTGCGTTGACTGTAAGATCCTGATAATAATCCTTAAATCGATTTTGGCTTTGTGATATGAAGGGAGGATTTCCGTCAGACTTACAAGAAGGAACATCCCAATAACAAATCTGTTGCGGCTGTGAGTGCTTTCGATTCCATGTGTTAGTGTTATACCATATGGTTGATCGTTCAAGCTATTTACTAAGAACTTGAATGGTTAACAGGTTGGGAAAGCTGGTGGAGAGAAGTGGAAGTCCTTATCTGACACTGTGTGTTCTCTAATCTATTTGATTGTATTTGTGCTTTATCTTAAGTGTTATGTGCTTATGAGTGTTGCTTAACCTTTTGGGTTTTACAATGTTGTAGGAGAAGGCTCCCTTTGTCGCTAAGGCTGACAAGCGCAAGGTTGAGTATGAGAAGAACATGAAAGCCTACAACAAGAAGCTGGTAATTTTTTGGTTTTAGTATACAACAATAGACTTAATACTTTTACATCAGCAGGTGATGTTGTTTTTAGTTATTCAAGTGTGGTACTAGTTGACTGACATTGATGTGTTGGTGTTTTACAGGAGGAAGGGCCAAAGGAGGACGAGGAATCTGACAAGTCCGTGTCTGAAGTCAACGATGAAGATGATGCCGATGATGGGAGTGATGAGGTTTGTTGAGTTCATAACTCTTTCAAGTTATTACATCAGTTTTTTTTATAAATTACAAATCTGTTCAGTTGTTTCTTTAGTGTATCTGCATCACTATCATTATTTGGTTGCTTCTTTTGTTTATCATCCCACTATCGTCTATAAACCTCTGCGCTTGCTCTGTTTTATAATGTAGGAGGAAGACGATGACTAAGAAGTTTATGTTTGGTAGCATAATATAGGACGCTGCAAGGATCTAAAGCATGTTCTTTCTTATTTTCTCTTTAATGTTAACCAAGCTGGTTTAAATGGTTTTTTTTTTACTGATTCTACGGGTAATGGAAAAAGCGATTGTAACGAGAGATTTGCAGCTCAATATAAACCATTTAGCTTTTTTATAGCTCTGTGTTTGTTATGATCCAAATGCATTCTTTTCAATTCTCCGAAACCACCTCTAATGAATTGAAATGTTGATATGGTTGCTTATTAGAGTTTGATTTAGAGACTTGTACCGTTACATCTCTAATGGAATCTCAATATACAGTCAATGTTTCAAGCAGTAAATAACCTTTCGTGATCGTTTCTAACACGCTCTTAATCAAGGTGTTCCAAAAAGTGTATTCCATGACTTAAACTTTATGTTTGGTTGAATTGACTTTAGCTACAAAGGTTGTTAAAATTGTCTGTATGCCTTCTTTCCAATGACCAACGCCATGATGAGTCGGTGCTCTTTTCACATATTCTTATAAAACTCATACATAATTATAATTTTTAAGAGAATATACTTAAATTTTATATAAGATATGATAATTTTGATCATTCTTGACAGTAGTGGAGATTGAGAACGGTATCCGCGTAAAATATCTTTATATCAAAGAACCTTTTTGGTCGTAAATTCATATATTTGTTTCTTTAATTACAACAATGAAAAAGAAAGCATGCTCTTTAGTTCTATTATCTTGTAATTATTAGTCACAAAGATAATATTTTATATTGTGCTGTGATTAAGCCTTGCTTCCGGCTTTACGTAACCACTATATATAAAGCAAACTGCATAATTTGCGTTCCTCATCCCATACAAGCAAATCTACTGATGTATATAAGAAGTTGAATAAATTTATGTTAGTTTTATTATGTCATCCACACGTAGGATTAAGATCATCTTATATGTATTTCGAAAATTTTAAAACCTTTTTTTTAATTTCTAAAATGGTGGATTGACCCGTAAAACTTGATTAAAACGTTGAAATTATAACACTAGATAGTGACACATGATTGACCAAGATCGATCCTAGTCTTGACCATACCTTTTTTAGTGTTCTTACTTTATAATCAATCTAAGAAAAATTATATTGAATGGTTATAGCATATAATTTTACAGAATTAGAATCTAAATTGATCAGTCATAATCAACTTGTATCCCTAATTTCCCTCTAATAAACTGATAATTAGAAGAATAAAAATCAGGCCAAAATTGATCATTACTCATTAGTCAAGAGATCTTTTCATAAAAGTGTTTTATTTAACGGCAACAAATAAACTAAAGATCCTTTAATTATTCATTAAAAAAAAACGAGAAAGGATATATAAACCATTCACTTTCTTATATTGCTTCTTCATATGATAAAAAAAGGAAAGCAGAGTGGTGAGAGAAGAGAGAGATGGAGAAAGAGAGCCAAAACGGTGCGCATGGTGGAAGAGGAGTTATGACGGAGGAGCAAATGGAGACACTCCGTAAGCAGATCGCCGTTTACTCCGTTATATGTGAACAGCTTGCTCTCCTCCACAACTCTCTCTCTTCTTTCCATCCTCTCTCATCATCAGGTACACTTTTTTCTCTCTCTCTAGATATGTATATATAGTGTGTGTGTGTGTGTGTGTGTTTTGATCAGGTTCTGGTGATATACAGACAAATCACTTAACATGTCTTCGATACTTTCATGAGATAAGACCTTATGAGAATGGTTTAGTGTCTAAACGCAGCGTTTTGAGATGAACACGTTTTCTCCAATCACACACGTTACTCATTGAGCTGCTACTTTACTATAAGAGTGTAAACTGCGTTTGCAATCGATTAATTTAAATTATATTACATCCGTTTCAATTTAAATGTCCTTATAGAGTAAAAATTTCGTTTCAAAATAAGTGTCAGCTTTATAATTTCTATGCAGAATTTATTAATTTTATATGTCGTTCTATTTCTTAATTGGTTGAAAAATAGTTAAATTTATAGATACTAATATTTTTATTTTGAAAATATACAAAATTAAATATTTTTTTAATCTGTTTGTCAAAACCTAAAACAATAACTAAAAGAATAAGGAGATAATGGTTATTAGCGATTAGGTTAATATAAATTTATATTTGGAAGAAACTTAAGGCTCACGTATAGGAATGAATCCAAACGGTGGTGGGTACTTTGATCCTATGGTTGCATCATCATCAAGCGCTCATAGGATATCCACTCGGAACCGTTGGACTCCTACCTCGACGCAGCTTCAGATACTTGAGAGCATTTATGAGGAAAGAAGTGGAACACCGAACAGAAGGAGGATCAGAGAAATTACAACGGAACTGTCTGAACATGGACAGATCACGGAGACAAATGTTTACAACTGGTTTCAGAACCGGCGTGCTCGGTCCAAAAGGAAGCAATCGACTACGGAAACGACTGGTCAGGCTGAAGATGTGGCTGTGACGACGGATGAGAAGAGGAGTTGTGGAGATTCAGGAGGGTTTGAGTCTTATGAGCATATACTCTTCCCGAGCCCTGACTTAGGTAAACTTTGTTTGAGATTTATTCCTTATGATATTAGTCCCAGTGCATTTGCGTTTTAAAGTTTGGTTCCCTCCGGTTTAATTTTGTTTGATTTTTGGGTTGATAAATTTCGGTTTGATTTTTTATGTTTAGCTCTATATGATGATAAACTAATAGAAGAGGTGATCTACTTGTGGTGGTTTGATTTTGTGGTTTTAGGGATTGAGCATTTGTTGAGTAGAGGGGAGCTTTCTGGAGAGTTCAATTCGTATAGACTGACATGAAAAAAAACAAAGAACGATGAAATTCTCTAGCCTCTACTCTTTTCTCGTCTCCATGTTTCTACAAGACTAAGCAAATACATTTGGTTGTCTTAGTTAAAATGATATTATTATGTATGTGTTTGTTTGACTTTAACAAGTGTTTTATAGTAGATTGTGTTTCGCACTGAACTTTAATGGGCTTTAATAGATTTCTATATTACAACATTAATAGGCCGAAGGCCCACTACATTCTCGAAAGCAATGTGAAATGTGGTTTTATCGTCTAAGGAAGAAACATGCATGTGATTTCCATACATGACCTCACCTGCATTGGTTACTAGGTTCTCTCACGTCTCTAGACGTGCGTAGGATTTTGAGTAAATGAGGTTTCAACTTTTTGGTGTCAATGTCTTGTTATAGAATTTTCATAAACGAATAAAGAGAGATTCAAATATATAGTTATTGGTGTGATAAAAAAATTACATTCACTAAGACGGAAAAATACATTTAATCACCCAATAAATTATTTATGTTATGTATATATGACCAATTCACCATGAGTCGCGGGATTGTGACGACCTAAACACAAAGCTAAGTGTTCCGAACGAAGCTGGCCATGTTCAGATGCCAAAGCCAAACCATTTCTTCAACCACAGCAACAAAGTTCCATGGTTCACATCACTTGAGGACAGCTTGATGCCGGTTTGGCTTTCTCCACTACCCTCTCATTGTGAATCAAACGGGCTCAGCGTGAATAAAATAACATCCGTTTTCTAGGCAGTTTTGCTTGTTGGCACACTGCGTTTAGGTAGTCTCAGCTGCACACATATGAAGATTATTAATACTAAGGTTAGGGAACTAGACTACCAGTAAACAGAGTTGAGACTGGAATGCGTGTTATTTGTCTTTCCCATACCTTTGATTTTGTAGTCCTCCAGCCTCCTGAGTCATGCTGCTGCGTTGGGGAGTATGCAAATCTGTCTATTGACTTAAACGCATCACTCTTGTCCGCATCTGTATTGGTGAAAAAAGGAGATCCCTACAAACCCAGTAGAAAGATTATTGTTTATTCCTACGATGAAATCCATCCAAAACTATATTTAAACACATCAATAAGATGCTAGACTTTGTTTGTCTTGAAAGCATTAAACTCATCTTAGTTCATTCTCAAATTGTATCTCCATTTATTCCCAACTGAAACATCAGACTGATTATCTTATATTAGAGTATGGAGTGCAAGATTACCTTATGATTTAACGCTGTTTCCTTGCTTGAATCATCTTCTGTGACGTCTACTTGATCAGCAAAGAACAAAATCTGCCAACACGTAAAGATCCTGATATTAGCAGAGGCCAAGACAATGAACCAAGCATTATGAAGAATCACTACTAAAGTCTTACCTTGCTTAGAAACTGGACATTTGATGAATCAGTAGCCTTAACTTGCACTCCTAGACACGTATTTGGGATACTACAGAAAGGGCAAAAGATAGTGTTGAAAACACATCCATCTTGCTGGCACCAAACACCCTGACCTTTTGCGCGTTCAGAACTTCTGCAGAGTCTCTGATTAACTAATTTGCAATCTGTCATGACAACTGAAGCACTTGTTGGCCTTTCTTCAGGACCAGCTCCTAATGTTTCTTTCATAAGAGACAGCAAATACGCTTTGGACGACGAAGTCAACACGCATTTGGGATGTGAGTGGTTGTCAGGGTGACCTAAAGAACTTCTGCAGAGTGAACAAGATATCTTCATCACCCTCTGATTCACTTCAGGAAAAGCATATACATTGTCGTTTTGGGATCTTGATTCGGTACTCCCTAACCCAAATTCAATTCTTCTGGTGAAACTTGTGTGATCTGTGGGTCTAATACTAGGATCACTACTGTTTTCTTCTTCAAGGTCGATGACGGGAGAGCTTGTAAATTTTCTTCTCTTCAAAGCATGGGAATTTACACTCATGTTCAAAGGTGACTCTGCTCCAAGAGGAGATTTTCTTAAATTTCCAGTAGATATACGCTGCTTCATGAATTCATCAGGAGACCTCGGAGATCTCAGACCTGTTGCTGGGCTAGAGCTCTCATTCTTCGAGAAAGAGCATGGACTGGCTCCAGAAATACCATTGAACATACCAGAGACTTCCTTAACAAATGTTGTTTCTGGATCTTCATCACAATTGGTTACCGACGACACCTCACAATACCTGCACATAGCAGGTTTTAAGTTTGCAGAAACATATGTATAATATAAACTTACATTCTGCAGTATTTTAATCAAAAATTCACATGGCATGCTAGTTTTTGAGTTGAAGCTACCTCTAACAATCATGCCACTTTAGGAAAATAATTCATCATTATACTTATATGGTGTGATCTTATAAAATCTCGGTAAGTATTAAGCAAAACTTGTCTGATATATTTACCCAGGCTCTGGTTGGACCCCACACTCAAGGTCAATGACTTCTTCCTCTTTAACTTGAATGAATGTTTGAGTAGGTATGTCACCTACAGATGATAACTGAGAAATGGAGGTTCCATAGTTCACACCAGAAAGCCGCATGGATCTCGAGCCTTCAGCTATTTTTGGTTTCCAGTCTTCATTCATAAAATGATATTTTGGATTCGAACTTATATAGTCCTCCACTTTCACCACCTTCTTACCTGCGATATCCTGCACAAAAGTTCATGCTCAGTAAGTAAATGAAATCATGAGAAAACACCACAAACAAGAAAACATTTGCTTTTAGAATGTACTTTTGGTTCTGCATGATTGCATTCTTTCTGAATCTGATTTTCCTTCTTTATGCATTCCTTTCTTAGGTTTTCCGAAGAAAAATTCTGCTCAACAGTATGATCCTGGGACCCTAACATCTTACTGTCGACTCGTTCCTGCATGCAATTCTCGAACTTTAACGGTTATGTAATAAAGTTTCTCGGAAGGGTCTGAGATGGTTTGAACCTTGGCACTGTTGAAAAAAGATCTTAACCCTTCCATAGATTCTTCAAAATTATCATACAGTTTGATAGACTGCCTTAGCCACTTTGAAATAGACGCTCTGTTTCTTTGTTCTCTGTATCGCTCATCTGGACACCAAAACAAGGAAAAAATTCTCATAGCTGAATAGAACAAACTGTTTTAATAGTGATGAGCAGTGACTATCCATTGAAATATTTTTAAGTACCCAAAAATATGATGGCCCCATAGTCAAACCTATGCCGGATACATCGGCCTGTAAAGAAAACACCATGACGAATAAGAGCCTGTTACAGAGTTAAAATTGACTGGAACCAAGTGACAGAATGCAGGTTATCACATCAAACCTGCAGCTTGATTCAAAGCACGATAGGCTTGTTGGCAATACCAATCACTCCCTCCAAGAAGGTTCTTAGATGATTTATACATATCATTATATTTTTTCTTTAGTCCGACTTGAAGATCATGCCTGTCAATAAGGTAACTCGTTAGAAAACAGTACTCTGACGAAGATCAGAAACAAAGCTGGCAAATTTAAAAGGCAAAAAGAAATCTTACAAGTTTGGAAATGGAATGCCAACAATTATCTGTGTTTAACCATCAAGGTTAACAGGCAATTCATTAACCAAGTTGACCAGTATAAATCCCATTTATCCTAAAGCCGCAGCAAAAGGTTACAGTAAATGACTAAACAAAATACCAAGACAACCTAGTTGAAAAGGATACGACCGCCCTGGCGTTGTCATCAGCAAAGTCAATTCCCTCTGAAACCTGTGAGAAACATGTACACTAAGTCAAATCTCAAATCCATTTACACCTATAGCTTAGGATCGTATTGCTCCCTTTAATTGTACACCAGTTACAGAAACCAAGGAAAAAATGACAAACCTTTCCTCTACAAACTGCAAGAAATGCAGCTCCTTTCTTGGAATCTTCCTGAGCCTCAGTTTTAACTAGCCCTGTTTTCTTAAATCTTCTATTTCTTCCAATCAATTTGTTCTTCCCGCGTATAGAATCATAATAACCCTTCAAAACAGAATCGAATTCATCCTGGGCTCCTCCTCTCGGCTCTGCAACAAAGAACAATTCATTGGAGGTTTTTGACAAGAAAACAAAATGCATCACTACATGAATTTTTTTTTGCAACAGTATCTACAGGAACATAGAAGGTAAAAGTTACCCACCAACAAATAGGTCCTTCTTCAAGCAGAGCCGAGACCATTGCCCAGTTTCACGCCAACGAGTGCAGAGTTTTTCCATCAACTTATAGCTTGGAAAGAATACAAGCGAGCCACCTGGAACAATAGTGCAAACTTCTTCCAACGATTTTCCTAGCGCATCCTTCAAAAAAGAAAAGTAGAGGATCATGTCAATAGACAAAAACAATGCATCTCAGTACAAAAACAACAGATTTACAGGCAAAAAGGAGCTTGAACCCGATGACGACAATGCACAGTACCTGGAATGAGTATGAATCAGCTGTTTTATAACTTCCATTTAGGGGATAATTACCAGGACCATTGGAGATTGCACCAGCCCACACCTGTAACAAAGAGGCGGTTAAATCGTACATTCAGTTCTGGAAACCGTTGCTAAGTGGAGAGATTTAGTCACAACCTGCAGATTAATATCAATTACATGTGGAGCTTCTAAACAAGTGCCAAACTGCATCCCAAGTTCAGATGAAAAAGAATTCATCGGTGACAAAGTCCTATATTTCACACCAAAAGACTCAAAAACTTAATCACCAACTGAAAGAGATGGCTCAGGAAACAGTGAAAATTTAGCAAACCCTTAGCCCATGGGGGTAAGGTGAAGAGTAGAATGCTTTGCATAGATCTAATGTTGAAACACATATAAGACCGCAACAAAAAATGATTATCAACCTTAACTAAAAAAAGATAAGTGTGGGTTTTTAACAAAGCCATATTCTTTGCAGAAATTAACAAGAAATTCTTACTTGGAAAAAGGTCCAGACGAAAAAGGTGTACATGAATTTGAAATTTTGCAGAAGCAATAGTCAGGATAGTACTTACCCGGATGTTAAAATGATGGATAAAGACAGATCAGCTAAGTCTTTGAAAACAACAGACGGATTCATACACCATAAGCTCAAAGTATGCGTCCAGGTACCAGAAGAATCTCCTGCATCCAAGCAGACCAAAAATGAACACCTTTTGTTTCTACAGACGGGTGAAACTTCAACAAATTCCACTAAATAGATCTCTCAGAAAGTCAGTTCTACCTCTTTTAGTAGAGCGTTGTAAACCCAGTTGGTAATCTAAGATATGACTTCCATTTCTTGAAAAGAAGTATGTAAGTGAAGCGAACAACTCTGCATGAAAGTTGGGCAATTAGCTCTCCCATCCTTAAGAGATAATACAAAGAACAATGCCTAATAAATTTAGTAAGACGCAAAAAACCTTCTAGTGTCAAAACAGAGATCCCACTTAAATGAAGCATATCTGATTCCATTTCTGCTTCCTTTGATGTTCTGATCGCCTTAAGCAGTAAGCACAATGTCACATTCAAGTATCGTATAAAGGCCTGTGAGCCAAGCCAGGTAACAGAGAAGAACTGACTTACATTTGTAAAGCAATTCAATAATATTGGGAAGCATTCCCGAGTAATATTTGATTCCTCGAGCTCTTTTAAAGCTTTCTCTCCAGTCCAGCTGTTGGATGATAAACAGCCAAAAGTTTTATGAAGAGCAATGCATATAAACATGCGAGATGAGCGGAAGAAGACGTTCAACCGACCTAGAGAAATAGTGCTGAAAATCACGTTTTTCTAGAGAATCCTTTTTTCTTCCAATCCAGCTTATCAATCCCTAATTCCATAGAACACTCGATATTAAAAAGTAGTCATCAATTGTACCTCTGAATATTATCTTGCAGCTAATGAATTACCTCTACTACTTCACATAGGGGTTGATATATCATTGGCTGGGCTACGCTCATCTGTTCCAGTTCATTCTGCAATTCTGTATAACATAAAGCCACATTAGTAAAGTAAATGTCAGTGAACAGAACCATGAATAATAGCGGAGATAGTTTGAGTTGTATATACTGAAAAGAGTCTCTTCTTCCAAGTTAATGCTTCCTGCTTCACGAGCAATGTCTTCCATATTGCTGTGGATGGGGAAAGTGTTTAGTCCACGGACTTAATCCCCAACATCAGAAACTTGTTGCCAACTAGTGTTTCATATATAAGTGCAAATCTATCAAACGTACAGAAAGGTTCTGAAGCTTACTGTGCTTCATCAAATATTATAATCGCTCCCTTCAGATCTACTTCAACTCCTGCTCGAATTACAGGATTAACTATGTATGAATAAGGGCAAAAAACCAGTTCTGCATTCTCCGCTAATGACCAGGCAGCATAATATGGACAGCCTACAAGAAAGTTATCTGAGATTAAGAAATAGAAAAGTAAAATAAACTAAAACTAAAAATGAAGCCAAGTCTCACCTCTAACACTTTTCCCAACTTTGACAAGATCTTCAATATCGTGAACCTCATTATGACCTCTCTGCTGAAGTGATGGGTGAGCTGTGATTTTACTAACATTCCTGGAAGTTAAAGAAAACTATTACATGATTTAACGAGCTTACAACAAAAGAGGAAAAAAACAAAAAAACTTATATCATCAGCAAAAAAGAAACTCACTTGAACTCAGAACATTGTATATTTGACTTATCCTTTAGAAGCAACCGACTGGGCAAAAAAAAAATATACATGTTAGCACAGAGGTTGTACTGTCACTGAAAAAAAAACGCTGACATGATAATGAATGTGAATGAAGAGTTACCATTCTTCATCAACATTCTCTTTCCCATGTACATGTCGATTAGTGCAGTAATGCTTTCTTGAAGCCTTACAGAACGAAGATGGATCCATGAAAGAAAAAAAAAACAACTTTGATGAGTGTAAAATAAACAAATCTTGAGACAGAGCAAAATAAAAAATTTGACATACCAATACAGCCATGGGAACTCTGTAACCAGTCTTCCTATACTCACGGATAACTTGAGTAATCTGAGAATGAGTTCGTCTACAAAAAGCAAACAATCAATCAATAATAAGCAAAACATAGTCTCTATATAGCAACATTTAATAATGTAAAGCTGCTTACGAAGCATAGTATACGGTAGGAACTTTGGGCTTCTTCTTAGTTGCTGGATCCACATTGCTAGCCAAAGGAGTATCTATTCATACACTAAACCGATTAATAGCGAGAACCAGAAGTTAACCGGAAAATTATACCGGTTCATCTTCCCAATCTAAAACCCTAATTAATAGATACAATCACGAACCTGAGGGCTGCGTTTCGGGTATGAATCCACCTCCATGATTCAACGGATCAGTAACTGCCTCAGGCGGAGCTTTCGAATGCGACAAGTTCCCTTTCAGAAGCCGCGATTTGTAGTTCTGCTGCCAAGCGAGCACGGAGCAGAGCAGGGAGAGAGATTTTCCCGTGCCGGTGGGAGACTCGAGCAGGGCGTGGCAGTGGCCGTCTCTCTGGGCGCGATCGAGCGTGGAGATGACGCGGCTCATGAAGGCGAGCTGGGTCCCGTAGGGGTGGTATGGGAATTCGACTTGGAGGCCTCCGATTTGGTAGACTTTTTTAGGGGTTTGTTTAGATTCCGATTTGGTGGTTGTGGTGGAAACCATCTTTGGAGTTGGGTGAGGGAGGAAGAAGATGAGAAGTGAGGTTGAAAGGATTACACGAGTTTTTTTTAGAGTTTCTGTTCGTTTTGGTGATATAAATGGGCGGGAGTATTTTACTAGCTTTTCGAGTTTCTCTTGTTTTAGCGCCTCCTTTGGGTTTAACAGGGGAAGCTAAGATTTGAAAACGACGTGCAGTTCTGGTTGGTTAGAAGAGAACGGTATTACTTTTGTATTCTTTGGGACGATGATAATAAGTGGACTTATTTAACAACATTCCCTTTTCTTTTTAGGGAAAAAATTGCATAAAAATTTCTCGAAGTGACACTATAAACTTTGAAATTGATATATATATATATATATATATATATTTCCTTTAATAAAAAATATTTTGAATTTCTAGTTTTATATTTTTAGAATTTCTCTGGTTTTCTGAATATTTAATTAATTTTATTTTTTTGGATTTTCTAGATTTTCTTATTTGTTTTATTAATAAAATAATTCCTTTGCAAGAAAAATGACATGTCATCAATGTTACCATTAGTCCGGTCATATTTTTACTTGTTGGACAATCATATATTGGAGGTTTTTTATGATACAACTGTCACTTTAAATGTTAAAAGTGTTTGTAGAAAAAACTCAAAATTTAAAATGTTAATAAATATTACTTTTTTATGTGATTTGCTCTTTTTTATGTGATTTGCTCTTTTTTATGTTGTTGTTCTTTTAAAAGATCATTGATTTCTTGTTTCTAATACATCTTCAATAATATGAAAATTTTCTTTTAAATTTTGAAATTCTCAAAAAAAAATATATATATATATATTAATACTAATATTTTAACTATGAAGTTCAGATAATTTAAGTTGAATTTTCCGTGATGTTAAAAACTCTCTAATTAAATATTAATAATAATATATACATAAATATATATTTTGAGAACTTCAGAACTATTATCCTCACATTGAAAGTGCTCTTATAGTTATAGCATTAATTTATAGACTTCAATCTTGACAAAGATAAAGAAAGTATAGTCCTAATACTAATAGTATGGTATTTAGTTGTTCCGGCGTTATATGAATATGTGACGTTTTCTTTAAACATAGTGCTTAACTCTCTAAAAACATTGGGTTTTATTTAAAACCTCTTACATGAAGAACACAAACTTTAAAATCTTACTTAATCCCTGATCGAAACAGCAAAAGGGATAACAATACCTTACTATAAAGCTTCAAACCTAATTTTAGGGTCCCATCGCCTTTGCATCACCCAACTAAGCACCCTTTCACATATCAATTTGATCGATTTAAAGTTCTGAAGTCATGGGTCTGTTGTGATGAAGTTATAAGTGAATGAGAGTAAGATTACACGGGTTATCAGAGGATCCTTATTATATGGCTAACTAGAAATCGTTAGTTCAATTTGTAATGAATTTAACCATTGCGTTAGGATTTTCAGTTTGAGTGGAAACAAATATTGAATGTTTTGATTTTGTGCATAAGAGGAATCACATGCTTTGATCCCTAACTTTGTACCATTCAAAAAAAAAAAATTAGAGGCATTCATTTTTATTTTATATTGGATGCAGTTTCCGAGAGTTGGTTTGCTATTTTTGTGAGTATTCTGCCCATGAGACACGTTTTTTTTTGAAACATTATTTCCTTGAGATTATTCATTGGTGAAACTAGTGAATCACATGCAACCAGAAACTCTAAAACAACCCTTAGACTCCATGTTCAATACTGATGTTAAGTTTTTCAAGTAGATACCAAAATACTTGATTTTTTCTGATCAAACCAAAATATTTGATTTAAATTGTTTTATCTTGGACTTTAACTCGTTATGAAAATCTGACAACAACATGCATCAGTAGTACATATGGCATAGTAATAACCATGATCTCTACACCAAAAATGGCAGGCGCCTGCTCCTCCACGATTACATATTTCTTCATCGAAACATTGTTTATCCATCTGCTTTACTCCATAACCTGTTTTATAAAATAAATATTACTGACCCAATATATATCTACTCTATTAAATTAAAGTGTTTTTATCGACTACTTTTTGAACTACCATCAAAGTTATAGTGGTCCAACTAAAATATATATTCTAATAATTAACATAATCTTATTTATTTATCAATGTATTATATATATACCACAAAATATATTTTAAAATTACATAATTTATTATATAAGTGAAAACCTGAACAATTTTTTTCACAAAATATTCATCATAGATTTCATAATAACTCTAGTTTCCATATATTCAACATAAATATTACAATGTTGACAAAACATCTGATAAACTAAAATTATACAAATGAGCTTCATTACTAATATTCATACTTTATTAAATTTACTTGTAATAATAAATTCTAATACTATGCATACAAAAATATAACAGGTTCAGTTTGAATCATATTTAAGTTTTATTTATTTTTGAAAAGAATAACCCGGATTTAAACATATTCATTAAAACAGTACACAAACTTTTTTTATATTATCAAAACACAATACAAAATCTTTTGTACTTATAAAATAAAGAATAAATCAAAACCTGGAATACTTGCAGTAGTCGGTCGACAATGAACAGAAGATACAATGAAGAAAATAGTAAAAACAAATGCGACCAAACTTTTTATGGTGATAGCCATTTTTATAATAATCTCTTAACTTTTTTGTTATGTTTTGTCTTATTTGTTTGGATTGATTATATATATAGTGAGACCATTATATGTAATATTACATATATTTTTACTGGTCAAAAGTTTTAAAGGGAACATAATCTTTTATTTAGATATATATTGACCAATCCGCCATTATATCCGGCTCAAAAAGAAAAAGTTGACCAAAACTTATCCAAAGATTTTTTTTACCTAATTTAGTTTGAACATTGATGAATGTTGATATATTATTCATTCTCTTGTACATATTTGCTATGTTTGATTGGATTGTAGAAGGTGACTTAGCTTTAATCTTTATCTACAGTCTTAAAAATCACCAATCATACTTTATATTGTTTTTCTAAGCTACAGTCAAAAAATAATTATCTAAAGCTCTTTCTTAGCTGTAGAAAATATATTGATGTAACAATAAATATAGACTATATTCTAAAATATTTTTTCTATAGTTTCAACCCAACCTATCACCAATAATATTCATTGTGTTTTATTCAAAGTGTTTTTTTTTATGTATAGGAATTATTTTAGAGTTTAGATATTTTTAATTATTGTAGTTTTCTGCTCTCAATATTTGCTAGAATTTCAGTTTTATCCACCTTCCTTTAATTTATTAATTAGTAAAATCAATGTCATCATATATTTAGTTCCTTATTAAATATAAAACAAAAAATAATCATTGTCTTTTAAAATATGTATGAAAAAAACGTTAACAACATTTATAATGAAACCTTGGAAGTATGTGACTTTTACCCCATATTTAGTTAAAATTTTGAAACATAATTTTGCAAATTCGAATGGTTGTAGCTCAAAAAAGATTAGTTAGATAAAGAGACGTTGCATATAACTTTCAGTTGTTGATTGAAACAGAAAATACCGCCTGCCTGCGATACAAGTAAATGAAATTAGGGTTTTGGAAGATTGCGATAAATCTAGAGAAACTGTTAGAAAATTGCTGTTATGTTAAGATTTGCTATGTTGCCATTTTCTGCATATTCAAGCACCTTCTTTAACAGAGTTTCACATTTCTCTTCTTAACGTCGTGTAGACTGTAGAGATCTCCAAGGAACAAAAGAAGCCCCTGAAGCAGAAGGGCTTGATGATATAATTTATTCAAATCCTCAGAATGGCTGAATCGGTAAACAACAAACTTGGTAATACAAAGTTACCTCATAACCAATGATATATTAGTGAATGGCTACACTGTCAAAGTTAAGTTATGTGACACATGTTTGATCTATCATCCATCCTCCTCGGGTCTCACTGTCCGTTATGGAACAATTGTTTCCAAAGGCCGCAGGAAACACATGCATCGTCTTCCGACCAGAACACACATGCATGCATCTTGGTATATACTTTCATGGACTAAGACACAATCTCAAGCTTACTTACATGACTCAACCCATTATATATTATTGGTGTCGTGGAAAAGACGTTAAGAGAGGACGAATCTATATTATAATGAGAGAGTTTACTCTCTTCCATTCCGCCACGTTAACGTTAAGTATGTCCCACACAATTTTTTTTTTAAAATGATGTATTGCATGCTATTAGATTCGAACCCTTCACCTCAACATTTATTTGAATGACATAACCAACTGAGTTACATGAGATTTTGTAAACTAGAAACCAAATTTTATATAATAATATTATAGTTTGGTCTTTTCTAAGAGTGTCCACGATACCATACGAGTGAATCCAAAACACGAGGAAGGTCGGGTGGTGATTGTAGGGTCAGTAAACAATGATTCGAAGACTTTGGAAAAATTAACGAACCGATTGTCAGATGGGATGGGATCCACGGGCCGAGAGCGCGGATATGGGCAGCCTATTAACCGTGGGCGGTCGGGACGTTGCATTATTATTCTATGTCAACAAACAAATTAAAGATTTTATCTCTACATATAAATTAGAATTTTTCATAAAGTAGTACAAAAAGTTTTAAGGGCTAAACTTTCTGATTTTCAAACTATCTTATGTACATAACTTAATGTCGTAATCTTCCTAATTTTTATTCGGCTTTCTAATGAAAATTACACTTCACTTGAAGACATAACAAAACGGAAGTGAACTCAATGGAAGTGATGATTCCAATATTGCAATATGCAAAAAAAAAAACAAAGATTTAGACAAGATACGAACAATAAAATCTCATACACACTTAAAGCATAAAAATGGATCTGGCCCTGCCCTTGCCCGGGGGCTATATTTCTAGTAGCTTTTAAAAGTACACATTCACAGAGGTAAGGTAACACAACACAAGCTGAAAAATTAGTCAATGGAAAAAAAGCGTTGGATAAATTTGGATATGGAGACAAGATTGCAACCCAACATTGTACATTTTCATGGTGGCAATGGATCTTAAGTGGGCTTTTAAAAGCCCATTTATTAGCAAAGCGACAGAATAGTTCCAAAAACAAAAAACACAAACGATGACGACCTTCTTCGACATCGAGAAGACGATTTGATCGATTTTCGAAGCTCTGATATTAAAGTTTTCGGGTGATCCCACAAATGGCGGGGCAGAATCCAAACATGGATCAATTTGAGGCGTACTTCAAGAGAGCAGATTTGGACGGAGATGGTCGGATCAGTGGAGCCGAAGCTGTTGGCTTTTTCCAAGGATCTGGCTTGCCCAAGCAAGTTCTCGCCCAGGTTTATAAAAAAATACTCCTTTCGATCTCTTCAGCTTTCTGATTGTTTCCCAGAGAAAGATCTGATTTGGGTTTTCCGAAAATGCCGTAAATTTTGATTCTTTCATTTGAATTGCATGCTCTGTTCTGAGATTTCGAATAGGCGATGAACTTGCTTCAAAGGAGTAGTCTTTACTAGGATCTGTTGTGAAGAAGTTATAAGTGTATGAGAGTAAGATTCCTAGGGTCCCTTTGTTAGGATCTCATTGCAATTACGGAGAAAACTTAGTGGCATTTATTCATTGGTGGTAGAGAAGCTGCTAAGATCCTTTTAGATGGTTGTTTAAATTGTTTTTATAACCGGGGTATTCGGCGGGTGGAAGCCCAATTGAATAATCCTTTGGCCTTGCCCATGGGCGACATGCAAACCTAGTTGCTCGCAATGAGAATTAGATACTCATGTCGTCTGACTAAAATATAAGATCATAGGTTTTGAACCCGGGTCGCATAACACACCGCCTTACCACTCAACTACGCTTATGTGGTTAGGTTGTTTTAAATCTTCTCGTGTGGGATATGAGTTCTTCCCCTACCAGTAATTATGTATTTGAATCTGGAAACTTTCTTGCGTAGAGTTTTGTTGGGAGGGATTTTATTAAGTGATGTTTGCTATATAAAGTTGTCTACTGAAGAGTTATTTTCTGAATTTGTAGATATGGACGCTTTCTGATCGGTCACGCAGTGGTTTCCTTGGTCGGCAAGACTTTTATAATTCTCTGAGGCTTGTTACAGTTGCACAGAGCAAGAGAGACCTGACACCTGAGATTGTTAATGCAGCGCTTAATACTCCTGCCGCTGCCAAAATACCACCTCCCAAAATTAATCTTTCAGCTATTCCTGCTCCCCAACCTAATCCTGCTGCCGGTCCGGTTTCCTCAACAGGTCATCAAAATGTGGGGTTTAGAGGACTAGGGGCTCCAAATGCGAATGTCAACCAGAATTATTTTCCACCTCAACAAATCCAGCAAGTGAGACCAAATCAAGGAGTGTCTGGGATGACTCCGCTCAGACCAACTGCTGGTCCAGAACATAGACCAAGTGCCTCACCAGGACAATTTCAACCAGCTCCTGTTAGTAATGTTACTCGTCCTCCTCAGGCTGTTCCCACTAGTGCATCTGGTAGTTCAGCGTTCAATCTTAATAATTTGTATGCTGGAAACACCAGCGGATACTCATCAGGCTTTGGAGGGGGCAGCTTAGCAGCACCTTCTCCTGGCTTAAGACCAGAAACACAAATTGATTCAAGAGCACTGGTTGTATCTGGAAATGGAGGTGACATGTTTTCCTCCTTCCAGCCAAAACAAGAACCTACTATGAATAATTCTTCAATCAGTTCAGCTATTGTTCCTACTTCTGCTGGAACTCAACCTCCAGTAAAGCCTAATGCTCTCGACTCCCTACAGAATACGTTCTCAATGCTGCCTGCAGGAAATCAGCCTCAGCAACCAAGGCCAGCAGCAAGCTCACAGCAGCCAAGGCCAGCATTTAGCTCACAGCCGCCTGCAGTGTCTTCTCAAGGTCCATCCTCCGGTTTGCCACATGCAAGTGCGGTTGGATCTGGCCATTCAGTTCCTGCTGGAAATAATCAGCCTCCGTGGCCAAAAATGAAACCATCCGATGTTCAAAAGTACACAAAGGTATTTATGGGAGTTGATAGTGACAGGGATGGAAAAATAACTGGTGAGCAGGCAAGGAATCTGTTTTTAAGCTGGAGGCTACCCAGGGGTAAGGCTCTTTGATCTTTCAGTTCACTTTACATAAATAATATATTTTTCGTTCAACTGTTACCTCTCTTGAAATTAGATGCAATTATTGATTGAAGAGTCTTTCTAAACTTTTCTTCTCGTTGTGTTATGTTAAGATTATTCGCTACGCTCCTGATATGTTTCTTTAACGATATCTGCAAGTGATTACGCTTTGAAGTGTGTAAGTTAACATATTCTTTTTGCTCGATTCCAGAGGTTTTGAAGCATGTGTGGGAATTATCTGATCAGGATAGTGATACCATGCTTTCTCTGAGGGAGTTCTGCATTTCATTGTATTTGATGGAGCGGTATAGAGAAGGCCGTCCTCTCCCAGCATCACTTCCAAGCAGCATCATGTATGATGAAACACTGTTATCAATCTCAGGTGCACCTAGTCATGGTTATGGAAATGCTGGATGGGGACCTGGTCAAGGTATTGCTCAGATTTCATGCATTTTAATGATCTTCTCCCTTTCTCTAATACTTCTCTATAAGTAAAATTTCTGTATTGCAAGGTTTTGTACAGCAGCCAGTGATGGGTGCACGGCAAGTTACTCCTCCAACTGGCATGAGACCACCAGTTCCTGGACCAGTCCCTCACCCCGGCAGTGGTGTAGCACCTAATCAGCAAAAGAATCAAGCGCCAGCGTTGGATGATCCTTTTGCCAGTCACCTAGGTAATGGACATTCTGTGAGCTCAAATCTTCAAGAAACAGCAACTGATGGGGAAAAGGTAATCATTTTGCATTTTCACTTTAATTATGAAGCATAGGAAAGTATTTCAAGTCTTAGATAAGTACTATCCACTGTGCATTTTTTTGGATGCTTGTGAAACAATTGTTTCTAATCTCTGTAGGTTGAAGAAAAGAAAAATATGTATATGGACTCCAGGGAGAAACTTGAATATTACCGAACGAAAATGCAGGATATTGTGAGTACTCCATTATAAATACTCTTGTTATTTGGTTAGAAGTAATGGTTATTATCTGTCTCACCATGCCATATTTAGAGAAGGTTCCTGTGAGATCCAGTTCTTATAATGCCATTTTTCTTGTATTTTTCTTCTCTGTCAGGTCTTGTACAAAAGCAGGTGTGACAATAGATTAAATGAGATCTCTGAAAGGGCTTCCGCTGATAAGCGTGAGGTGCATTTCACGTAAATAATCACTTTTCTCATTTATTAGACTCTATCTCTGTCTTATTCCTGAACAAATTCTACTACAGGCTGAAACGTTGGCAAAGAAGTACGAGGAGAAGTATAAGCAGGTTGCAGAATTAGGGTCAAAATTAACTATTGAAGAGGCCAGGTTCCGCGAGATTGAGGTATGGCTAATTCCTTTGGCTGGCACATAAAATGGCAACTCTTAATGTACATTCCATCCATATATTTTTCTTCATTTATTCTATGTGTATATCTCCTCCGGTATCAGGCTTCATCATTGTTCTTTCGTTTCTCTTTCTTTGGGTCGTGTCCTGTCCCCTTATTCTATGGCCCAGTTCTCCCTTCTTCCACTTTTGCTAGTGATAGGGCTTTGATTAATTTGCAACAGATCTCTCACGAAATTTTGTTACTAACTGAAGTTTTGCCAAACCATTCCAGGGGCGGAAGATGGAGTTGAGTCAAGCAATTGTGAACATGGAGCAAGGTGGCAGTGCTGATGGTCTTCTTCAGGTACATGATCTGTATGCTTATGTAATGCCTACCCTATTTATTTTCTGTTGTACGTGCCTGATTTGATGCCTTACTGGGCATATTTAGGTCCGGGCTGATAGGATACAATCAGATCTAGAGGAGCTGATGAAGGCTTTATCTGAACGCTGCAAGAAACATGGAATAGAGGTTAAGTCGAAGGCCCTTGTAGACCTCCCAGCTGGTACTATATATGATTCTTTCGCCTTGTGACTTCTTGCTTTCACTGCAGATGAATGCAAATTACATGCATTCTGTAAACAAACAAATAATTTGGAAACTGTCAATGTTGTGTCTTACAGGCTGGCAACCTGGAATTCAAGAAGGGGCAGCTCTCTGGGATGAAGAATGGGATAAGTTTGAAGATGAAGGTACAAGTGGAAACTGTTTCTTCCTATCTTTCTGCTATTTATATATTTAGATATCTATAGCTAAGCACATAACATAGACGTTGACCGGGACTTCTCCTATTGTTAGGATTTGGCAATGAGATTACTTTTGATAAATCAAAAGAGCAAAACCTGTCTGATGAGAAGGAAAACGGCACGGTGGATGATGGTAATGGACCATCTGATTCGCCGACTCATTTAGATGAGATTTATGAACCCTTTTCAGAAACCTCAGATCGCCACCATGAGAGTGAATATGGGACTACTCACAGTGAATATGATTCAGGCAGAAGTCCTAGGGACAGTCCTGTCTCTAGGACTGGTACTGAGATCCCTTCACCAGATTCTCATGGAAAAAATTCTGAATTCTTTGATGACTCGAATTGGGCAAGTGCATTTGACACTAACGATGATGTGGATTCAGTCTGGGGATTTGATGCATCAAAAAGCCAGGTTGGTACTCTACATAATCCATAGTATCTCGATGTAACTAATCACTCCATCCAATCCAAATACTTGATCTTACATTCAGTTGTGATTATTGAATAGACATTGACCTGTAGATTTTAGAATCTCTTTTCTTGATTAAGTTCATGCTTACAGATTTAGAATGCTGAACTCTTTAGTTACCTTTCCACATTCTTTTAGAGCTTAGCATTATAATATTGACATTTACAGGATGGAGATTACTTTGGATCTGGTGGTGATTTTGATGGAAACTCAGCAAGAGCAGATTCTCCAAGTGCAAGAAGTTTCGGCGGTCAGAGAAAGAGCCCATTTGCATTTGAAGATTCAGTTCCCAGCACTCCACTCTCAAGATTCGGGAACTCTCCTCCTCGGTTCAGCGACGCATCAGCCAGAGATAGCAACTTTGATAGCTTCTCCAGATTCGACTCCTTCAACACCAGTGAAGCTGGCGCAGGTTTTTCCTCCTCCCAGCCTGAGAGACTGTCGCGGTTTGATTCCATCAACAGCTCCAAAGACTATGGTGGAGCTGCCTTCTCCAGGTTCGATTCAATCAACAGTAGCAGAGACTTTGGTGGTCCTCGCTTTCAAGATTTGACTCAATGAATAGCACAAAGGATTTCAGTGGGAGCCATGGATACTCGTTTGATGATGCAGACCCGTTTGGTTCCACAGGTCCCTTCAAAGTCTCTTCTGATGATCAAAGCCCCAAGAAAAAGTCAGATAACTGGAACTCTTTCTAGCCACAGTATGATTATAATTCCTTTTTTTTCCCCACATTTTCGCGCTTGATGAACTTGTCATTGTTTCCTAAAAATCTTATATTTTTCCCCCAGATTCTGGTTTTTGGATGAGACAATTGTAATATGTAAAGTTTGTCTTGGTATTGGTTTCCTATATCTCTGTTCTGTTCTTGTGAATTCATTTGCTTTATATATGGAAAAAAAAATTGTTACCTTCGACGAAGGTATAAAAAAGCGACCGCCTTGGTCGCCATGGCGCATGGCAAGGTGAAGCGATAGCCTCATCGCTTCAATACCCCATGGCTAGGCGACATACACATGGCGGTCGCCATTTACCGGCTTTCATTCTTTTTTTAAGGCGCTTCTAGCGACGATATGTTGATATTAGACATACTGGTTTGGTTTTTGTAAACCTAGTCTATCAAACCGACTTTGGTTTAGTAAGGGATATATCCCGTGATCACATTTCTACTCTCTCACGTGTAAGTCTTCCTAAATATCCTGTGTGATCATAGTTAGATGACTTTGGTTTTGAGTATGTATTAGAGTATAAAGATAATAATTCTGAATCTTAGGACTTGGTGTTTTGATTTGGTATTTTGTGTTGTTGTTTTGCTATTAGGACTTGTGTATTTTTATTCTTGTTTTGCTATTTGAGATTCAATTATAGTGGATTTGATGTTTTGGTTGTAAACATAATTTTTTTTACTGAACTTAAAAGGAGGAGTATTATATAGGTGTTTTGAATTTCGCATACGCATGGCGCTCGCCTTTGGTCGCCTTGAGTCGCCTTATGCCATTTAAAACCCAGACCTTCGTGGAGAACATGTACAAATGTTGAGTCTCTGCTCCAAAATATTTTCTATTATTTGATCGTTCATTACCTATGTCTGTAAGGAATCAAAACAAATACTGTGTTATACCGAATGGGGTAGCTACAAATTTGGAAAATTCGAGCTAATGCAGTGACACATTCTCTATCTCTGAAACTAATATTTGATTGGGACCTTTGGTCCTTGTTGATGTAAAAACGTTTTGGTCTTGTGGAAGATTCGAGCAAACTATTTTAATAACTTTTAGCTATGTCCAAAACTACAATAAAGTCATATTCCTCTTCTGGTAGATAAAGGAAAAGAAAAACAAGCATAACTCACATAATGAAAGCGAGTACACAAACAAAGACGAGAAGAAACATGCAACAACAACAACAAGCGCGATTTAACTATTAAACTTTCAATGAACCAAAAACTAGCTAATTATTACATGCATACGACTTCACTCTTCTTCTTTTGTTGATCCTCTCCACGTTCATCAACTTGTAAGAAGAATAAGATTGCACCTCCATCTTCACAGCTTCAATCAACAATCTTTTTCCACCTCGCTTTTCCTTTTTCTGATGAGCATACGCTGAGATTTTATTAATAACGCTCATGATCATACCTAGACCGGAGTTAGGTTTATCATTATCAACCATCTCCATGACCTCTACCTTCTCATCATCTATTTCCATATCAGAGGACAAAGACGGTGTCGACTCGTAATCACACACCTGTGGAACCGAAGAACTCGCCTTGACATTGGATTTGAAATAAGGATCGTTGCTTATGTGAGAGTTGATAGATTTATCCACGCATTGCATTATCGCCAGAGATTTGGGATTCAGCTTGAAGAGAATCTCCTCTAGGAGATGTAAAGGTAAGCTATCCATATAATCTAAGTAATCGAGAGGAAGATGTTATGATCTCAACCTCTTTTGCTTTAAGTTAATGATTTTTATAGTGCATATTTATAGAGACAAAAAAGAAAAGTAATTAGGTCTTTCAGAAAACAACAAAGGAAAGTCATGAATTATTTTCCTTATTACCATATGTTTTATTACCTTCTTTCCAAAA
Source organism: Moricandia arvensis (assembly GCA_905132765.1). NCBI lineage: Eukaryota > Viridiplantae > Streptophyta > Magnoliopsida > Brassicales > Brassicaceae > Moricandia > Moricandia arvensis. The sequence goes on from CAJHQP010000131.1 coordinate 89,622, forward strand.
AACGGTAACGATTTGAATTATTTTCCTTATTACCATATGTTTTAGAGATAAGAACCAAAATAGATATATGGAAGTTTTTGTTCGTAAAATAATTAAAATAGATTTTACTAAAAGTTGTAAATATATATATTTATATTAATTGGTTTAACTAATTTGGATTTATGGTTTCAAGTTATGAAGTACAGTTTTGGTGATAAATTTAAAATAAAAAAATTATATTATAATTTTTAAAAAAATATATAGATTTTCATTATTTTTTTAAATTTACTTTTATGACAAAAAAACTTTAAAAATTTAGACTTGCTGAACTTTTTTATGAAACGTATTATCAGTTGGGGGGTATAAATGTCATTTCAAGTAGTAAGGAGTTGAGATATGGATATAATATGGAGCTCTCTCGAGTTTGGTTTTGTGGCATCTCTCTCTCTCCCTCTCTGCTTCTCCATCAATGGCTACCATTAGCAGCTTACACATATGTGCATCTGATCATCACTCTCGTCTTCCTCGAATCTCCGAGACAGATCAACCTCGACCCACAAACCAAATCCTCACTTTCTCGTCTCCAATTTCCAGAAGAGACGCGAATCTTGTACTCCTCGGCTCGCTTCCGTTGACAAGCTTCTTCGTTCTACCGCCGAGTTCATCGGAGGCGAGAGAGAGACGTAGCAGAAAAGTTATCCCTCTCGAAGAGTATTCCACTAGCCGTTAAGTCCCCTCTGCTCCCATTCTTAGCTATCGGTTCGTCACTATTCAGAGACTTGAAAAACAGAGTCTAAAACCAAATTCTCTGGGAATTCAACTAGGGTTCTTTCTATGACTCTTTTGGCGAATTGGGTCTCGAGATTTTTGATAAAAGGAACTTGCTTTACTTGTGAGAGCAGCTTATGGAGATTGCAATCATATGTACTGAAGTTACTGTTGCTCTGTTTTTTGCAGCTGAAGGGTTGAAGTACTATGATATTGAGGAAGGTAAAGGTCCAGTAGCCACAAAAGGAGCAACTGCTCAGGTCTCTCTAATGATCCACATTGAGAATAGCCCTCTTTGAACTCAAAGTCCTCGCCTTTACAATTGTAATGCGCATGTCTTTTAGGTGCATTTTGATTGCCGGTACAGAAGCATCACTGCAATCTCCACCAGAGAGTCCAAGCTTTTGGCTGGAAACCGTAGTATTGCTCAGGTTTACTCCCTAAAACCATCTATTAAACTTTCAAAGTATACTTCTCCTTGATGCGGTGGCTTACTTTCTCCTTGGGACAGCCTTATGAGTTCAAGGTGGGATCAACTCCAGGTAAGGAAAGGAAACGAGAGTTTGTAGATAATCCAAACGGGTTGTTCTCTGCACAGGCTGCACCAAAGCCTCCTCCAGCGATGTATTACATAACTGAAGGAATGAAAGTTGGTGGCAAGGTTAGACCAACAGTACATTGCTGTTCTAGTTATGAGAACACTTGCAATGTCTAAGTAAGTAGTGTTTGACTTTGCAGAGAACTGTGATTGTTCCTCCTGATGCTGGTTATGGTCAGAAAGGAATGAACGAGATACCGGTGAGAATCTACAAATTGTATATGAGGAAAGCTCCTCCTTTTAATGTTTAACAAAATATGGTTTTATGTTTCTGGTTAAATAGAGAAAAGAAAAGAAAAACATCTATGTTTGTTGTTGCAGCCTGGAGCTACTTTTGAATTAAACATAGAGCTGCTTCAGGTGACGCCTCCAGAACAGAAAGAGAAATGAACAAGATTCTTCCCAACACTCATAAGAGAAGCTTGAAGCTTTCACAAGCATGGTCACATCATTTGTGTAAAGATACATTAGAGAGGAGAAACTAGTGAGGGAAAAAAAAATGTAAATTTTCGACTCCGGTACACTAAATAACCGGTATTATTTTTTTTTTATTTTTTTTTGTAACACAACCGGTATTATTTTGTTGGAACAGAATCTGTTAAATGTAGCTGGCTCTTACGTGGCAGCTTCTTATTGGTTCAAAAGTGTTGAGAGACTCCAACTGTGATATGGTTGGTGTGGTCATAGAAAATGGTTTGACATCTAAGAACTGTAAAACCCGAACCGAATCTTGTAAACCATAGTTGGTTTAGTTTTTAGCCTTGACAGGACTTTTGTAACCGACCGAACCTGATAGTAAACCGATAAGCCCACAGCGACTAGGTAGGTTGGTGGTTCTGCAAGTGCTTTTCCCGAGAAAAATCTAGTGAAATAGAAAAGGAAGAGAGGATGGAGACTTCTCTGAGGTATTCAGCAAACTCCAGGTCACTGAGAATCCATGCCAAAGAGAAGCTCCCTGTGAAATCCAAAACTCATTTGCAGGTAGCTCTTCAACTTCATCTGTCTCCTTCGACTTAGCTCTGTTCTCCTCAAAGCTTAGTAGTTTCTTGTTTGAGTGGCTTCTTCGTTTCTTTCCTGGTGAAAAGCCTCTTGCTTGATATTGAAAGGTTTAAACTTTGAGGGTTTATGGTCTGCGTCTGAGAAATTGCAATCAAGGGTTAGGTTCTAATCAGATAAGAAGCTTCCTTACATTTGGAGATGAGACGTGGAAAACCATATAGATAGGCCTAGATGTGGTTCAAAGTCTCTAGCTTTTGATGCTGAAAGGGGAATAGATCCCCTAACTTGTAGGAAGATTTGTTCAGACTCATCTTTGGTTAAGTTTGGATTAGTGACTATTCTCATGGTTTATGTCAACAAGAAAGTTTAAACCTTTTAGGCAAAACTTGTTTCGTTGATTGTCAAAGTGTGAGGTGATGTTTGACTTGCTTGGTTTGGCTAAGATTGTTTCTTCTCTTACTTCCTTTGTTTGATAGCTTCATGGAGAGCTAGATACACGGGCTGGAGCACCAAGTTACTTCTGTGCTATGATAAGACACTTTTTCCATGAGGTTTTGCCATCTCAAATTTGATCTCTTTTGAACCCTTTTACAACCATTTCTCAATGCGATGAGTTGCATATAGGCCTCGGTTGGAGTAGGCTTGCATTACGACAAAAGGGAAAAGCTTCGGTGTTTTGTACGTGGGAAAAAGAAGTTTCCTGTGAGAACTGATAATCTTTTAACCTTTAATATCAAAGGAAGATGTGATTTTGACCAGGAGTTTGATCAGGTTCACCTTCATGGTCTTCATCAGTTATGTCTGTTCATTGTCTTTGAAACTAAGAGTGGACTGAGCTTTTGTGACTTTGCGTGACAGAGGAACCCGAAAGGAGCTGCTGAATTTGATTTGAACATATGGAAGTTTGAGAAAGATCAAGACTTACGCCTCAGAGTTGGATACGAGATGTTTGAGAAGGTACTCTTGAGCTCACTCTTTGAAAGTTATTCACCGAGGCTTTTGACTCATTATGATTGAAAACAATGCGTTGTCTCTCTCTTTCTTACAGGTCCCATATATGCAAATTAGAGAAAACAATTGGACTCTCAACACGGACTTGAAAGGAAAATGGAATGTGAGGTTTGATCTATAAGGAGGAGACATGAATACACATTACAGGAAGATTACATTTTATATTTGAGAAATGTATTTTTGATTGAAGAAACTTTTTTTACTTAAACCATTTGATAGCAAATCTAAAGATCTTTTGCTTTGTTATCAATCACTTTTCACTCTTCCAACCATCCTGTGAATCTTAGTTATTGTCTCCTGGGCTCATGTAGCTATTTCCATGCCTGGAGATAGACTCTGTTATCAACTACGTTTGACTATATGTGTGGCCTTAAAACCCACTTGGTTTCCTTATTACTTTTCTTCTTTACTTTGTGATAAAGTTGAGTTGTAATTAACAGGATTATACAGACGACAACTATACCAAACACAAAACCAATCTGAAACTAAACCAGTCACTCATCACTAAAATGCAATTTGGATACCGAAACTAAACCGGTATAGTTAGGTAACTTTGTCACGGTTTTGGTTGACTTTGAGATCGGGATGCGGCTATTATGAGCCATGAACATCACCATCCATCACTATCAAACCGACAACAGAGTTCCCCCACACAAACGTGAAGAAGATCTTTAAAGATTTGCGTCTGATGGTGATAAATCAAAGATCATGCATAATAAACACTCACAACGACCAAGAATCTAAAACCATATTAATTTTCAACATCAACAGTAGATGAATAAACATTGACAAAAGAAACCACACTTTATAAAATTCCTACATAACCGGGTCTATTATTTTTTTTGTTTATAATCTTGTAGTTATTCAATGTTTTAAATAAACAATTTGACTTTAATGGTGAAATACTCGAGGACATTTTGAAAAGTAAGATCAAGATTAGTCTTTAGCCGACGTGGGAAATTGCCAGAGTCATTGTCACAAACCAAATATGTGGCACAGGGCAATCTCGTGCCCACAATTTGACATGAGTTTAGTCAATTTCAATGCATTTCCTTCGAGGATGCATCATTTTCACACTATGAATTTTGATTAATTAGTGGAGAAACGAAGTTTCCTCCTCGCTTTGACTAGTAATGTGGAAGATGATTATAGACTTACCTTAATTTTAATATCTATGGTCCGCAAAAGGGTATGTATAGTGACATGTTTAGATGGTGATCTTCCTATTAATTATCCAGAATTTAACGAGTAAAAAAATAGAGCATGTGTGGAGAAACAAGAAGTGGGCGGTGATAAAAACAGGAAGTGGAGAGTGCACTGAAAATAGAACGAGTCAACCAGATAATTAATACTAGTTTTAATTTTTACTCGATTTACTATATTTAGAAACTTTTAATTTCACACGTTTCCTCCTCACATACCTCTCTTGGCAATTAGCATGCATTATCTAATGTGTTATACTTTTTGATAAGGTTATGTATTGTCTCTTAATTAATTTGTGTAGATTATACCCTTAGAGATAATCATTAGCAATACTCTTGTTATCACTTATCAGATAATATTTTGTAAGCTACACATGTGTATCGCATTTTAGGTGCTCCCATTGTTTCTATTCTTCAGCATGATTTTAATAAACATGCTAACTCTAACTGATAACAAAAAATGCATTAGGGCATCCGCAATGGAGGTCCTTAAGAAAAACATAATTAAATAATTAGTGGACCTTATGAACAGTTAATGATTCGATTTTTAAAATTTTTAGTTAAGGACCGATTCTTATGGAGTTTTTATACTGTTTGCGGGCTCCCGCGATACGTGGCGATCCGCGATTAGTTGATATTTTTTTTCTTTTTTTTTAATAATCTGAAAATGTAAAAAGAAAAGGTAAACAGTTAAGTATCTCCAATGGGTTTCACCGTTGCGGATGCTCTTAGACCTAGACTGGAAATCTTTTAACGAAAGTTTGACAAGTGTCTCTCAAATTTTCTTCTCCATATCGCTGAGTGTTACCTCTGCTATTTTGATGTTAGTTATGTATGTATCATCATCGTTAGGAAAAAGTTCTAAAAGACCGTGCACTGAGAAGTAACACGAGAACTTTAACACTACCAAAAAAATAAAAGTAACACGAGAACGACCATATATTCGGCCGATTTTGGCTACCATCCTCCACATAATTTTGTTATTATTATTCATAAAATGTCTAGAACATAAAATCAAGCTCAAATCATGAATAACGTGGGTAGTACATATTCATATATATATTTACCGAAAGGGTGTATATAGTTAAATATGTCACATGTATTAGGTTTAGTATACGACGCGATCTTGAATACTACGTCATAGATTTTACTTATACACACATTTTTGGCTTTCGAATGCACTACGTACATAATGTTTAGAAATTTCACAGTATTGGCTTTTTTTTCAAAAGTATCCTAATATTCAAAAACAAAATTAAAATACCACAGAATCTTTTCTACAAAATAAACTTCTCACAACGAAGGGCTTCATACTAGAAATTTAGATATCCTTCCAAGAGATGTATGATATGTTTTGAAAAGAACGGTCATACTAAAACATTACAAATTTAGACATCCTTCGAAGAGATTTTATGATAAGATTAAAAACAAAGGTCTTAATTAAAAAAGAGAAGGTCTTAATAAATCACCGTTTTTGTTGACAAATAAGAAAAACATATAAATATATACCCGTTTTTATTTACATCCCTCCTTTTCACTATTTCAGATCACTTTTAACTTCTACACTTCTAAAAGTGTATAGTCTCTTATCACTAATTCGTATTATGAAAACATATCATTTTGCGTCACTTTGTTTCAGTGACAGGTGTGTAGTTACAGTGTTAGGTGTGGCATCATTCTGATGGCTGAGTGTGTCTGGTGCCCTACTGATTTCTAAGATCATGTTTAATGAAAGTTCTTAGGGATGAAGTTCTTAGGAAAATAAGAAATTATTATTTAATTTTTAATTGAAAAGATAAGAATCGGTTCTTAAATAAAAATTCCATTCCTAAGAACTTCCATTAATCTTACTCTAATGCTTCTTCGAAATATAATTCTCCAAACTGTATTACTCCTTCAGGTAATCCCCTATCAAAGGTAAGATAGTAGATACGTTAAGAAATCTCTTAGAATACTTGAGATTAAAATAAAGTAATTTAACTACATTCAAATAGTATTTATTAAAAAGAGCTTAAGATATTTTCCGTAACAAAATATCTATATTCCTGTGGTTTGCCAACACTATTTAATCATCTAACATTAACGATCGAGAATATCTCCACGTACAAAGGCACTTGTCATTAAGTTCTCTACTACCAATATCATAATTAAGTTGGGCAGATACTTAAACTAGGGAATAATCAGGTTAACCTAACTAAAGTCCATATTAAGCAAAATGATTAAGTTATAGACATTATAAAAGTTTGTTGAGTGCAAATGGTAGGATCTTGCTATGGACGGTTCGAGTTAATTCGGCATCTAATAACATATTGCAATGTCTTTTCTTTACCAATGGGCATCTTTGATCTTCACAAATACTCAACCTTTTTTTTGTACAACAGACTCTATTCTTTAACTTTTTATTTGGTTTTTTTACAACCATCCATGGATTTTTATTTTTATTTTACTTTTCGGTCAAGAGAACAATCACCTTTGCAGTTTGAATATGGACCATGTGAATATATATATATCTCTAAATTCAGTCGTCGTAAATATAGGTAGTGTCCCGTATATTATACCCATATTAGAGCTTAATAACTCTTTAAACTCAATTTAATTCAGGAACGTACCAAAAAAAAATTACGAACGTACAAGAAAATATACTTTAGTTACGTTTAACTTAATCAAACGCAGGTGGTTAACAATTACTTTGTCACGTTTCTATGTGGCTATGTGAGTGAGTGTGCTTACAAGTCAAAAGCCCAAAGGCAAACAATTATTGAGAAACTGACCAAAGAATCTTCGGTTAATGTTTCAATGGTCCACGAACAGAAAATATCTCTTGACATTCAAAATCAGTATTATATTTTTCTGAGCCATTGGAGCTTTTTATATATAAAGATATAATACTTATGTCAAATTAATTATTTTCCCGTTTAACAAAAAAAAATTACCATAGACTTGTTTTCTTGTTTCTAAAGAATTATTATTTTCATATATTAAAAACGAATATTATTCATCCATAATAAATTTTAGTTAATTTGATAAAGAATATTAGAACATAGTAATTGACGATGATAATTTTAATCATTATGAATAAATAGATGGGTAATTTTTTTAAATAAATATTTTTAAAGTTTTTATCATAAAAATACACTTCAAAGAATAAAATGACCAAAACAGTTTTTTTTATTTATTTTTTAAATTAATATTATTTTGTAATTTTAAGTTCCATCTACAAAAACTCAACTCATAATTCTAAACGTTAAGTTTAAATTAGTTAATCCAAATGTATAAATTTATATTTATAGTTTTTAATAAAAAATATTTTAATTATTTTTAAAAAAAAATTATTTTGATGATAAATTTTTTTTTTAGGTATATGCTAGTGTAATTCTCTAAATAGATTATGAAACATGGCATGAATGTTAAAAATAAACAAATAACTATGAGTCTATATATTAGTATAAAAATGACCGTGTTGTATTTTAAGTTACAAAAGTAACCCTGTCGACAGAGATATATTACTAAAGTGATACCACCAAGCACAACACTCGCTCTCTATAAAGCTGAGCTCCCTCTGCCTCTCCAAAAACCCCTAAGACTCAAAAATCAAATCCTTCTCTTCTTTTCAAAACTCTCAAACCTCAACCCATCAAAAATAAAAATATGGCGCGAATTCTCTTCCGCCTCCTCGGAGAAACCACCACTCCGTCTCCCGTGGCAGCCACCTCCACCGCCTCCTTAAACTCCGACCTCGTCGTCATCCTCGCCGCTCTCATCTGCGCCTTGATCTGCGTCCTCGGTCTGATCGCGGTCTCTCGATGCGTCTGGCTCCGTCGTCTCGCCGCCGGTACCAGAACCTCCTCCGGATCTCAATCCGGCTCCGGCCAGTCTCCTCCGCCGCAGCAGGTGGCGGCGGCGAACAAAGGACTGAAGAAGAAAGTGTTACAGTCTCTCCCGAAGCTGACTTTCTCGCCGGAATCGCCTTCGTCGGAGAAACTCGCCGAGTGCGCCATCTGCCTCACCGAGTTCTCCGCCGGCGACGAGCTCCGTGTTTTGCCGCAGTGTGGTCACGGGTTCCACTTGTCGTGCATTGACACGTGGCTAGGGTCTCACTCGTCTTGCCCTTCTTGCCGTCAGATCTTGGTGGTTGCCAGGTGTCATAAGTGTGGGGGTTTGCCTGGGAGCTCTAGCTCCGGATCCGAACCTGAGCCCGAACCTGAGATCGTGATCCGGATCAAGGAAGGGGAAGAGGATCCTAGTTCCTACTTGCCCTGATTCGTTTGGTTCCTTCTTCGTGTGTTAGATATCTTTTTTTTTTATAATTTAATGCAGATTAGTGGATAGTGTTTATTCTCTTAATGTGTACATATGTATTGTAATTTGTAAATGTTGTATCAAAATGAAATTTAGCGATTTGCGTTTAGCCTTTTCTTTTTACTTCTTCGAGTTTACGTTTTACCAAATGGAAATTCAACGATTTGTAGACGTAATCGAAGTTGATCTCACTTAATCGTCTGATTTGCTTAATTTTATGTTTTAAGTTTTTTTTTTTACCATGAAAATTGACATGTTTTAGCTTTATGCATTTTATATTAGTTATAAGTCCAAGAATATGAGTAGAGCGTGTTTAAATACATTGATATACTATTGGTTTACCTCATTGCAACGTCGGGAGATCCAGGCGTCTTCAAAGACGGTTTTCAAGTGTTCTTACAATCCATTGGTTGGATTCTTCATCGTCAATTTCGACTTCTTTTTGCTCTTTCGAACACGGTCTTTAAGACTATAAGTGAAGAGTTTCTACGGTTTTCTTTTCTCTTTATCTACATCTATTTTTTGTTATGCTTTGATTATGTTAGCTCATCAGTTTACCGTCGAATTTCTCTCTAATTATAACCAACTTATTCCATCGAACGTTTAATTTTAATATAAGCATTGGTTGTTCAAAACAAAATACTATTCATTTATGATATTTTTTGTTTGACATCACACTGGTTCATGATTATAGAGATTTTGTTGACAAAAATGTAATATGCAAAGATTTTTGGATACCTGTTTGAGTACCCATTCGAATTTGAATTCATTTTGAACAGATTTTTGAATTGTTTTTGTGTGTTAAGCATCCTACTATACTCATCCGTGTTTTATATATGTTTGGGTTGGATTGGTGTGCTTAATAATACTTCATGTTCAGATCAAGTTTATAACTATAAAATTAGTATTTGAGTTGATAAGATATTTCTCCACAAGAAGTTTTATATAAGCATCAGAGATCTTCTGAACTATGACCACATCCTATATATCCCAATCAAAAGTTATCAACGTATTTTCATTCGTTGGTTTTGATGGTTTATGATGTAAATCATAAATCAAAACAATGAACTCCCAAAAATAATCTAGATTAGGATGAACCGAGAACAAAAAAAATCAATCCAACTTAACTAGGTTGAAATCGTAATAAGGTACTTTGGTTGTTTATCAAACACTATCCGATACCACTTTTGTAACACTCCCGAACCGTCCTAGACATATGGTCGACTCACTAGCCAACAATCAAACAATAACATGACCGATAAACCTTAATATTTTCGGTTTGATATGGTTAAATATTTGTTTAAAATAATAAACCAATTATGACCAACATTTAGGGGTTTTGAGATTTTCAATTTTATTTTCGAGGAGTTATAAGTGTAGAACTTTTATTTCAGAGGGATTTAAATCTATAACTTTTGATTTGGAGATATATGAAACGTGATTATATATGTCGTAAGACATTTGATGTTATATGATATTTTATGTGAGAAAATAGATTGTCAACCTTAGTTTGTACTTAAACTCATTTTGAATTCGATTAATATTATTTTGAATCTAAATATTTTTATACTTGAGCTAAAGTAGAATGTAACTAATTATTTATATAGGTAACAAATAATCATTTGGATAATAATTTGGAGCTTCATGTCAGTTTTTAGAGTTCTAGATTTTTGTGTAGTAAAATAATGATTGGAATAAATCAAAATAAGTATGTCTTTGCAACAATGAAACACATTAGATACATACGGGCAGTTGACAAAAAACATTAGATAATTAGACTTCTTAAGTCATCTAATATCTGTTTTCATTTATTCCTTCTTTAAATCATGGAAATGGGTTGAGGTCCAGTAATTGACCTGAAGTGTTCAATTTTGAATCGTACTGTGAATCATTTTTCTAACTGATATGTTCGAGTTGGTTCACCTAGTGGTTAGCATGTTGATGGTGACAACCATTCTTTAACATAAAAAAACAAAAAATATATATATACAAAAGAGAAAAAAAATGACTGAAATTCTAGATTTGCTATTTTGATTTCTATATTATAAAGTCAAGATAATTAAATTTATGTAGTGACACTATCGTTCGATAGCCTATTATAGGAAACTCAAGCTAGTTAGTTAGTAGCTTATTTTTGTCCAACAAATAGCCACTAGTGTTAACCACTTGGTTTAAAAAAATAATACTTTCATTATAACTCATAAATATAAACGAAAATGCACAGTGGATTTATATAAAAGTATATGAATACGGCGACAAAACATCCATTTGAATACAATTTCTGTTAAAAAATTGAGCACCAAAAGACTATTTAATAAGTTGATTACATGATTTTTTATAGTTTCTTGCTAACAATGGGAATATTCCCCAATAAATGGGAAATGAAATCTGGCCAGTGTGCGTGACACAAATGGTATGTAATGTATTGGCTGCGTCTTACCTTTCCATATTTTTGACTAATTTTTTTACCTATCAATATAATTATATTCCTATAGCAATAAACTATTCGGTGCACACAAAAGAAAAATCAAATAACTATTCATATTTCTTCAACCTCTTTTAGTTTTATGGGGTTATAGAATTTGAGGAATACGAGCCTACGACCCACTAAATCAGATGGATTTTATAGTTAACTATAAGGATAGTATAATTAAAAGAGTCAAGATGATTGCAAAAAAATATTTTTTTTAGTATTGTCTTCTAGCTTTTTGAGTTTTGACCTAACAAATAGATTGCGATATTCCCACATTTATATTTAAGAGTTTAAGTTAATGTTTGGATAAATTAATTGATAGATTTATAAATTGCTTGTTTAGTTTAAATTCTGTTTGTCAAATAGCAGTGGTTTGGTTATTTAAATTGAATATTATTCGTTTCCTAGGGGAGCCATTGAATTAAATACGACGGAGGGTCCACCATATAATCCCATCACGAACATTTCCACTACGGAAAGTGCGTCCTTGTGCTTAGTGCTGCTAACCATATTAATATTATATACATTTCTATATTGTAATTTAACTCCTTTTTAATTAACAAAATATTACGACCGTTAACCAGACGTTCAACAAAAAATTGTGACCATTAACCTAAAGTTCAATTTATAGTGGACAGTGGGAATACTATATTCTATTGAATATTTATGCATGCGAATAATGATTTACTACAAATCATATTTTATCACAAAACATAAAAAAGGAAATAAAATCAAATTTGATAAGGCCATTTATGCAGGTGAGTAAAAATTACACAATTGTCATTAATTATTTCTAACACTACATAAGTATACGTGGGTAACTAATGTGTTATCGTTTTGAAGCTTTCAGCTGCACCAATGTGACAAAGAGACGAAACAAAAATAAAATAAAATCATGACCAACAAAGAGAAGTAGAAACTGTAAAGAAAAGAGGAGATGCTTTGTGTTTTGTTGAAGGACTAAAAATTCTCAGAATAAAATGATGAGAGATGAAAAGTTCACCAATGAAGTTGGAGATTCCCACATTTATGTTATGCACTAGTTTGCGCACTACTGAATATTGTTTCTGTTTACTACGTGAATGACTAATATACAACTCTTTTCTTCATAAAAAAAAAAAAAACTTTTCATCTGACTATTTCATTCAATCAAAGGAAAGACCTGAACTCCCAGTAAAACACATGTGATCTTGGACACAAATCCAAAGTCATCAACAGGAAAATAAAAATAAGCCATAGACAATAACATACTACACTATGTTAGATGTCATCTCTTACGTAGCCATAGCTGAGCTCCCCGAGTCATGTAGGATTGTAGTCTGAGGTCGTTCACTACACTTTGTGCTTGAGCCACCCCCTTTATGATGTCCCAGATTGGTTGATCCTTGACATGATCCAACAACCCTGCCAAGTGTCCCAAGAAAGCTGGCCATTCTTTAAAATGGGTGTTGCAAAATAAATGTGCTAAATAAAGCAGTATTTCATTTTCATGTCTAGCTAACATTGTTACTCCAATGCTGGCTTATGAATTAGGCGTCTAAGTATTGTACATAAACAAAATGTTGTGAAGGGTCTAAACTAGTGATTTATATTCAAAGTTTTTAATTAATTATATACAGTCTAATTGTTTCAAACAACATATTAGGGTTTATCTGTTAAATGGGTATATATTTCCATTTTGAAAAATCAACAATGAATTTGTTGAAGAAGATATTCTTTGGCATGTAAATGCAATTTCCAAAACAAGAGTTGTTTTTGTGTTTACATTTAGAATTGATAAGAACAGTGAGTTAAAAGCTAAAAATGGTTTCATATGTATGAATGTATACGTATATGTATGTGTATATACATAAACATAAACAGACATATAAAACAAATATAAATCCAAAATAGAAAAGAAAAAGAATCTATCGTACTCTGTAGTTTATACTGAGTGTCGAGCTTTTGTTGCACAACTAGAAAGTTCCATTCCCAGTGGGTGGTTCGACAATTTCACCTTGATTAATATATTAGTGATACCCCCTCCTATAAACGATTTATTAAAGTGATGTTAAAAAAATGATCATATAAGTTATTGCGAATATTGATGATAGTAGTGGTGGTATTTTGATGTGTCAGAGCATTTTGACTGAGGAATAAATATTTGGGTCTTTATTGAATGCTTCTCTTAACGGCCCAACCAAGTGACCACCTCCTTTGTTTAATTTTGGATTCTCCTAACCGTCACGCGTGACGTTTCTGCGTATTTCTACGCTTCTTCCTGCTGTCTACGTTATAAGAGAAATTAAATTCAGAAGGCAAAAATATTGGGGATTTCCGAATTAATTTCGGGGTATTGAACCCGACGTGAATCGAACACGCAACCTTCTGATCTGGAGTCAGACGCGCTACCATTGCGCCACGGATCCCCATGCTTAACAACTACAATTATAAATATAAAATACCAATATACAGGTCGAATAAGAAAGAAAGACCACATGGTGAGTGAGTGTTGCTCGTCTTCCCTTCCCCTCAGGCATGAAATGGCATCCATTGATTCTCTCCAGTTCCACTCTCTCTGCAATCTTCAGGTAATCTCGATCTTACCTTCTCACTTACCGATACCACCTTCTCTTCTTAATCCCTTCTTCCATTGATTGCAATCTTAAAAGGTCGCGTTTTTGTGTTGTTGTCTTTGATACCCTAGTCGTCGATTGGAAGAACCAAGCTCCAGATTCCTTCAAGTTTGTTTTTTTACAGACGGAGACACACAAACCTGAAATGGGTTCTACTCGAAACCAATCAAAAGTTCGTGTGCAAATCGATTGGTGAAGATGATTCCTCAACTCCAGATGAAGAAACTCAGAACACAAAGAATGATGATGAAGATAATGAGGAATATAATGTTGCCACGACGCAGACACGTGACTCCGAGAGTTCGATTTCGAGATTCCGGAGCATGGTTACCACCATTGCCAATGATTCAGGGGATTCAATGTTGAGACTTCGGAGTATAGTTACCACACTTCCTCCTGTGGTCTTCGTGGTATGATTCTCTCTTTATGCTGCTTAAAGTTTGAATCTTTATCGACTTTTTCTAGATAGTTGATAAGTCAGTACTAGGAGTTACTCTTTTAAGCTTTGTTGTGTCTTTGTTGTCTATTTAGATGAGAAAGTGCTCAGGGAACAACAGCTTTTGGATTGGTATCAGCATCGTAGCTACTCTTTTACTCGCTTCTTTACGAGCTTATGCAATAAGAAAGTCTAGAGATAACCGTCCTGCTGGCTCTGTTTCTGATCTTGTGAGACGTGGTCAGCTTAGATCTGGTGATAGAAGAGGCATGTATGAAACTCGCACACTAAACCTTTTCAAGACAGTTGCTTTTGGTCTAACTTTCTCATGGTGTGAATCATTTTCTTTATCAGCTCAAAGGCTATGAACTACGAGGACCCATTCAACAACCCTTTTGTTAAAGTTAGCAAAGGAAGATCAACGGTGGAGATGTGCGGGAAAGTTTATCGGCTAGCTCCAGTCACACTTACTGAGAAAGAACAAAGTGTTCATCAAAGAAGAAGGTCAAGAGCTTACCAATGGAAGAGACCTACGGTTTTCCTCAAAGAAGGTGACTCAATACCGCCTGATGTTGATCCTGATACAGTTAGATGGATCCCTGCCAATCATCCGTTTGCAACTACGGTTAGTGATATGGATCAAGACCTTGCTCAGAACAATGTGTACCAAAAGCAAGGTGTTCCTTTTCGGATTCGTGCTGAACATGAAGCTATGCAGAAGAAGCTTGAAGCTTTACAAAATGTAACCTTTGTTTCTTTCTTTGTCAGAGATAATCACTTAGTTCCAAGAAGTAATGATTTGTTGAGTCTTTTTTACAGGAGGAGAACTTGAATAATCTGGGTATTGACAGTCAAAATGCTAGAGATTTTCAGAGGCCATACAAGTTCTCAAGCAAGCTCGAAGAGGACGATAATATCCAGGAGAATCATACTGGCAATTCATCCTCTGAAGAGACGCACAAGTCATGAGACGCATTTAGCTTTGTAAATATAGCCTTGACAATCACACTTGCGTTCGAAGATACTTTTTTGTAGTAAACCTTCAAAAACCCTAAATCTAATGTTTCTTTATTTGCACTTAAAAAGGTTGAAGAAAGAGAGAAAAATTGAGTAATTATTAGATTAGTTTTTGATATTATTACAAAGGCAAAAAAAGAGACAAAAACAAAAGAAAGTATCTCAGTACACAAAAGCAAATGAAGAAGAATCAAACGTTACAAATCATGTATCCTTAGAAGGATCAGAAGCTTGAGCACCATAGGCAAAGTAGTCTGTGATAACCTCCAAAGGCATACCTTTAGTCTCCGGAACCTTCAAGTAAACAAAGATCCACGAGATCACACAAACCGCACCGTAAATGATGAATACACCAACGAGTCCTATCGAGCTGAGGAGAACAGGAAGCGAGTAAGTGACGATAATGTCACAAATCCAGAACACCATAGCGCAGATAGCAATGCAGAGACCACGAACTCTTGTCGGGAAGATTTCAGAACAGAGAATGTTTGGAATGGGACCGTAACCCATCACAAAGAAGCAGAAGTAGAGCACAACGCAAACCGTTGAGAGCGCTGCGTTAACGACTTTGCTGATGTGGACAAGCTCGCTGATGACCAGGACGACAAGTGAGACAATGAGGACAGGAATAGTCCAGAGAAGTAACGCCCTGTAAAGACAAAACAGAACATGAGTAAACAATGAGTTTAGGACAGAAGCAGAGCCGATCCTAAACATAGAGCCGGTCCTAAACATAGGCCAGTAAACTATGGTTCCAAAATTATAAGAAAAATTTACATATAATATAGACTTTAATTTTTAACAAAAAGTAATATAATTTGTAATATATTATTTATATCCCACTTCAAAATCTCAAGACCAGTCCTAAGCTATGATTATTACATCTCAAGACCGGCCCTAAGCTATGAGTTTTTTGGTAATACCTTCTTCCGGAGACATCCATGAGTCTCATGGCAACGACAATAGCTGGAAGCATGAGTAGAGTTGTTAACCCACTGATGAGGAAAGACGCCGAGATGGAGCTTAGACCGAACCTTGAGAGAAGAATGTCTACACCAGCACGTTCAAGAATCTGTGGAGTGTAGAAAAGAACTCCATTGATACCTGAAAACTGCTGTAGTATCTGAATCCCAACACCAACAACCAACGCACGTTTCACACCAGGTTCAAGAAGAGCCGACCAGAGCGGTCCAGTGGAGGCCACCACAGCAGATCCATGGACCGACTTAGGACCATGAACTGACCTGCTTACAAGGGCAGAGGCGTGAACGTAGCTGCCTCCATCATGACCACCAGGTAGAGAAACGATAGAGCCACGGCGAGATTCTGAACCGTCTTCTTTAATGTAATACCGTTTGTATTCACCATTGTCGTATCTATATCCCATGTGCCAACCACTACCAATCCCCATGCTGTTTTCACCATTAAGCGTGCTGTGACGTCTCATGCTAAGCGTGCTTGCTCCTGTAGGGTGTGGGATCGTGTCCTTGTCCATGCTCGTTGTCTGACGCGACATCAACGGGCTACGAAGATCGTTGTCCGAGTCATCATCAGGTGCATTATCATCAGTAGCGTAGTCATCATGGTCTTTGTTGAACTGGCTCTCTACGTCTTTCTCCCAGTGAGCTGGTTTCAAGTCTGCGTTGGTGCTGAACATGCTTCCGACATGAGGGAAGATACCAGTCTTTGTGTTTCCACCTGCTTCAGGGATCTTCTCGTGGAGACTGTCGAATAGACCCACGAGAGGGTCTTTGTGGACCATGCTTTGGTTTGCTAAGCTTCCGTGGCGAGAACGTAACCCAAGTGAACTTTGTTGTTGGTCAGTGATAGGTCTAGCGATGTAAGAATGGTTTTCGTGTGTTCCAAGAAGTCTCATTTGTCCGTCTTCATCAACGGTTTCAAGTGTTTCATGATCCTCCAACGTTACTAAGAGATCCTCTAGTGTCTTCTCTCCTCCAATGTCTAGTCCTTCAACTAGCAAAGCCATCTCATCTGCAGAAAAAACATAACAAAACCATTAATATCAACCAAGCCAAGCCAAAGACCGGTTCTAGGCACAGTCGAATGAAACATTTGTCTTAACCCCAAAATTGTCGAACTTTTTATTTATTAAGATTAACCTAAACAATATATATGAACTCCTAAATCTTAGAGCCGGCCCTGAAGAAGATAACTAGAAGAAGCCTTACCGGTAACATCTTCTCTGCCACATAACTGTTGAAGAACCGTCTTAGCCTCATCCATTCTACCTTTACTAACCAGCCAACGAGGAGACTCAGGCAAATAAAACACGGCGAAAAACAAATACATGAGAGAAGGTATCGAGAGGACACCAAGCATGGCTCTCCAGCTAGGATCATCGCTCAGGGACATGGTGAAAACCATACAGTAAGACAAGAACATTCCACCAGAGCCAAGAAACTGAGGAAGAGTGTTGAGCTGTCCTCTGATCTCTGGAGGAGCGGTCTCAGAGATGTAAACAGGGACAAGGGTGACCGCAAGACCGGCACCAAACCCATAAAGAAGCCGAGCTAAGCACAGGACATAGACGTTTGGTGACCATAACATTATCAAACCGCTGAGGAAATACATGACAGATGATAGAATGAGCATGGGGCGTCTCCCGAGCCAGTCAGAGATGGGTCCAGAGCAAGTGGTGATGACCGTTGCACCGATCAGTGAAGTTGCTACCACAAAACCTTGAACAGAGGTTGCTAGATTCATATCTTTGTTGATATACAACATTGCTCCTGCAACATTTAAGAAAAAAAAAACATCTAATGAGAATTGATATGATCTAAAAAGATACAAATGTAAGAGAAGAGTTACAAATACCAGCAATGGTGGCATTGTCCCATCCTTGCAAGAAGTTGCCTATAGTGGCGGCGAGAGCAACGAGCGTCGCTCCTTTCATTGTTCAACCAAACCTAAACACAACCAAACCAATATTCAACACATTTGGATTCAGTGATTAAAGATTTTTCAGACTTTTAATCAACAATTCAAAAAAGGAAATAATTATAAAACTTTCCAAATCAAGATCTAAATCACATTCAATTCACTATATTATTGAACCAAAAGATGTAGTAAAATTAGACTAAAAGATTCTTTAAATATAAGATCATGAATGGAAATGAAAATGCAGCAACATAAGAGGTAAAATAATAGCTTTTAGTTTATGTGAATAAAAGGTTGTCACCTTTTCTTCTTCTTCTGAAAGTACAATTCTCCCTGCACCAGGAACTGAACCTTTTTTTTTTTTTTTTAGTTTGCTTTTGCCTTTTCGTATTCGAATTATAAATCAAGAAAGAAGAACAAGGATGATTGATTTGGAATATTTTGATCGTTGGTCAACTTTTATTTTCCCGGATATGGAATCTACAAAAAAAACAAGTAATGGTTTTCAAAATTATTGCTACAAAACGAAGTAAACAAAAAAACAAATAACTGCTACCATACCTACAAAAGTTTGATTATTTCTTTTATGAAAAAAACGAGAAAACTATCAATGCATGGGAATTAACTTTTTTGACTAAAAAAATTGCATTTACATACAGTAATTCTTCTTGGTGGGTAGAAGAAATCTGTAATGAAGAGATGGGGGATTGTGTAATGTTTTGGAAACTTTATATAGAAGAGTCGAATAGAAATAACACATATGATAATCTATGTCACTATCCAAATTCCGATGTAAAGATCTAGGGAGCATTGTATCTGACTGAATACGTATTACAAAAAACATCATTGTCATGACTCATCTATGAGTAGATTTGTAGAAAATTAATTTAAAAGGGGTCCGTCCGTCACGACATGGATCACGATAGAGTGGATAACATTTTTGTTCTTCGTCAAGAAAATATTATCTCTTTTTGTTATTTTCCGATCTATCGTTGAGTGGTCCGGCTGTTATGTCACGTTCGTGTAAAAGTTGGACCTTATTGTCGTCATCTTTTTTTTTTCATATTTATTAGATCATCAAAATTCATTTCTATTTTGCGCTGAAAATTTTGTAATTGTATTCGAAATATTAAAAGATTTTATTATTTAAATTTATGAATTCAACTGAAATGTAATAAATTAATATACTAAATTTCAATTGTTTGATGTTTTAGCCAAATGATTTGTATTAATATATATATATATATATATTATATAGTTTATATGCATAATTAGTTCTATATGTTTCAGTAATATTTTATGAAGGTGAAAATGTTTTTTTTTAAGTTCAAAAAAAGGTGAAAATGTTTTCTCATAAATTACGACCGGGACAATGTGAAACATGCAAATATTGAGGAATCCACGTTATAACATCATCTTAATAGTTGCCTTAAAAAAAAACTCAAAACATGATCTCAATAGTTACAAAAAAAACCATCTCAATTGTTGTCCAAGTTAATAACGTGCTTCCTTCCGTTAATCATCTTTGGTCATATAATTTTAATCATGTAAATTTTCAAGTTACAAACTAATTTCCAGCTATATGATTCATATGAAAATCAAACATAATTCAGATTGTCATCTAAAACGTAGTAAGAAGTATCAAAAAAAAGTATCAAATAAAAAAAATAGATTTAGAACTTTTTCTGTCAGATCGAATGTAATACTTCAGTTTTCAGATGTGACACTCTTAAGCCGTACATTAGTGGGGAGCTAACAATTCGTACAAACAATTATTCAATTTACAGGAATTCACAAGTGATCATGTGGCTTCATTATATTAGCTAAGACTTGTTTTTTTAGCTAAGACTTTCGTAGACATATAAATACATACTTGGACACACAATCGTTGGATGTACTGCAAATTTCCTGTAAAAGAAGAAGATACTTTGGAATAAAATGAGACACATGGGGTAAGTGCAATGGGAGATGAACATGTCGTCAAGGAGAGGACATGTGAGATTATACTATTAGTGCTTTGTCACTTCCTCACGTACCTTTTCGTGCCCTACCAATTACTTCTCCTCTACTACTACTTCATTTATTATAAATAATCGAATATGAATATTGTAGTGACAACATGCAGGATACATTACACCATTATAAGTTCCAAACCATTTCAATAATGATAGCATATACGTATTCTAAGTCTGCGACAAGTTGATGATCTTATTTCCTTTGTGCAACGCAATTTGTGAAATAATTTCCAACCTTCATTTTTCTATGTATTTGTTAACTCTGAAACAATAAATAATAATCATAATATATAACATAAGACCTAACGAAACAATGAAACATTGACACCGGAAAAAAGAAAACATTGACAACGGTCTTTATCTTCGTAGAGTTCGTGCTCGCAAGTATCATTCGAGCATCTCCTACCACGTGTCTCCACCTCAACCGAATCTTAAGACATGCATCTTGTTTTGTTTATTTTTTATTTTTATTATATTTTGTTGATTTTGTCCTTCAAAAGGAATGGCAACTATATATTTATTTCGTCAATACAAGTATTATAAGTAGTTTTTCAGAGACCTTTTCTCTTAATAAACTAAATAAATAAAGCATGAAAGAGGTAGAGAGAAGAATTGGGAAACTTTCAACAAAAATTGAAAAACTTATCTTACATTTAGCTTCATGTGATTGGATTAGCATATTTATATTTATATTTAAAAATAATTATACTTAGTGGATAGACTTTGTATGTATTGATGATAAAATGTCCTGTAAAGATAGAATCAGTGAGTTTTCAATTTGAACTTTTACATGATTCATGTTCTAAATCACCCACTGTATGACATGTAGGTGCTACTTTATAGTTGTTGGTGGTCATACAAATAAAATAATTTGGAAGTACGAAGATCTGATCATCCTGACTTTGTTATCAGAAATCTTGGTGGATTGATATGTCAAACTTTGTTCTTTATGGGGTATGATGATAATAATAATATGAAAAAGACAAAAGAAAAACATAATCCCATGTTTTATGAATTTTAGATAATCTGATTCAACATTTCTGTTGAAAAATAATTTGATCAGTGGAGAAAAGATAAGCTAATTATAACATTTGAAGTTTAACAATCGGTTATACCATAATAATATACCTTGTTTTAAAAATCGGTCGCCTTGCTGTTTAGACGACTGTTTAGATGCTATACGACTCTCATCCGTCCCGATTTATGTCAAATCGATATAAAAAATTGAATGTTTGATTTTATCTCGTCTAAGCCGTCTAGACGGCCGCCTAATCTATTTTTTTTTTAATTTTTAATAATATTTTATCTATTTATTTAATCTAAAATGTGATAAAATAACTTATATTTATAGTTTTGATGAAAATTATATCATATTAATTTTATATATTCTATTTATGTGTGTTTATACGATTTTAAACATAAAAATATATTAATGTTATATACAACTAAAAAGTAACATATTTTATAGCGTATCAAATAATTTAAAATTATGTCCTGCATTATCCCTGATTTTCTTTTTAGACGCTAAACTCAGTCTTGTCGTCCGATTAACGCGCGTTCCCGAATAGGGTATCACTTGACACCAAAACATTTTCCTACAATGCGCCAAATCTCACTATCTAGTACTGACCCACTTTTTCATTCCAAGAAATGCTGCTGAATCAACCCGGAAAGTTAGCTGGTATATAGAGTTGTGGAAAACGAGGGCTATTGATTGTGGGCCGTGAGACGATATAATACAAACCATGTAAGATGTAACCATCCTTGTCAAATACTCCAAATTCACCTCCATATATGTCGGCCTAGTGTGGACTTGAGTAGGAGTATGGCCATATATCATTCCAGAGGCCTATCTGAGATGGTTGCACTACTTCTCGACCAGGCAGAGGGTTCCGATTCTGCAGAGAACTTACTAAACAGACATAACCAAATTACTTGGAGTCAAAGTTTCCTCAAGGAAGACAAAACCAAGCTTAGAGACACAGAGTTTATACAAGATTCAGACATTACTTTAAAGCAAAACACTCAACGTCTATCAAAAGCTTGTGGCTTGGTCTCAACGATTTTACGGGTTCGAGCCAGAAAGAATTCAAGAGTAAGTATTTAGGGCTCAAGACTGATATAAATAGCAAGACACGATGACGAAAGATCTCACGAAGAGTTCGCTTATAAGAACGTTGAGGCTTTGCTTAAATCTGTTGACTGGAGAAAGAAAGGTGAATCTGAAATGGTGACTATCAGTGGGCACCAAAGATGTACCTACCAACGACGAGAAAAGTCTCTTGAAGACATTGACTCATCAACCTCTCAGTGTCGTTATTGATGCCTTTGGTAGAGAGTTTCAGTTCTACAGCAGTGTAAGTACATTGTTAACCCCATGACTGCTCAGTAGCTTAATCTTCTTGATGTTTGAATCACTGTGTTTGTGTTTGGTATGAAGGGTGCCTTTGATGGGGGGGGGTGTGGGGATGATTTGGATCACGGTGTGGCTGCTGTTGGGTAAGGATCAAGCAAGGGTTCGGATTACATCAATCAATGTGAAGAATTATTGGTGACCAAAATGAAGAGAGAAAGGCTACACCAGGATGAAAAAGAACACTTGGAAACCAGAAGGTCTCTGTGGAATCAACATGATGGCTTCTTCCCCCACCGAAACTAAATGATAAAATCATTCTATCTTTTCTGAAAATGATCACTATCTTCATGTTGATATTAATGTTGTCATGAAATTGTAACTTAAGTGTTTTTCTTTTGACTTATGAATATAAATGTTGTAACAATGATGGGCAGTAATAATGTTGCTCTTAAGTTTCTAGGAATGTGCAATAAACCATCAAGTCTCTCAAAATAAAATAAATAGAGATAAGAAAAGAATAGTTGTTTTCTGTTTGAAAAACTTTTGCAATAATTTTGAAAGAACTATTCTAATATTTGTCATTTTTTTTCATTGGCCAACATTATTTAATTATACAACTTGGGTGAGAAACACAATGGAGTAGAAAGTACACACACTGTGGAAGCTTACATTAAACGGTTTTATTTGGTATGAAATATATACAAGTGGCTTCCTTTTGTCGAGTAAACTTGAACTGATTCATGAGTTTTGGTAACTTGGTCACCAAGTGCTTGCCGAGGATTGCCCATCACCAATCTGTAGCTCATCTTCCTCCTCAACATTATTAACTCGTTCATTCTCGTGCTCGTTCTCCTCTAACGATCTTCCCATAGTTTCCTTCGTGAAGAAATACGTCACAAAGATTCCAGCAACGCAAACTCCACCAAGAATCAAGAAAGCAGTTCTCATACGGTCCGCATCAGGATAAACCTGGTTCATATCATCGCCATCTTCTACCTTCTTCGTAGCCCACAAGAACCCAACAGTGCCCACAATAGCCCCAAGCTTACCCGCGGCTCCAGATATCCCGTGGCAAGTCGACCTAAACCTAGCCGGGAACAGCTCCGCGGGAATGATGAAAGTTGTAGTGTTGGGACCAAAGTTGCAAAAGAAGAAAACCAAACCGTAGAGAACCATAAAGCCTTTCTTTGTCTGCTCATGATTTGACCAATACCAAGTGTACGGGATCCCCACGGCTAAATAAATAACGGCCATGAAGAAAAACCCCATAATCTGGATTTTGACACGACCTATCTTGTCGATCAAGAAAACTGTGAACCAGTAACCGGGAATGGTGGAGCAAGCGGCGACGATGGCTCCTAGTTTCGCTACTTCGAAGGTTGCGTCGTAGACGTTTGTGGTGGCGGAGGAAGAAGGTTTATAGGAGTAGTTACTGAAAATTTGGGAGAGGAGGAAGTTGCTTGTGTAGAAGACGACGTCTACTAGGAACCAGTTGGCGGATGCGGCAAAGAGGTCGCGGCCGTGGAGGCGTAGGAAGCGAGTGGAGAAGAGTTTGTATGAAGGCGGCGGAGGAGGAGGAGGAGGCTCCGTCGTTGTTTGGTCAGAGACATTAGATATTGACATGACTTTTTGCATGTCGTTTGCTGCTTGGACTATATTGTTTCCCACAAGTGCTGTGTATCTGCATGCATGGTACGTACTACTACTTTTAATTGCATTTTATGAAAAATACATCACTTTAGAGCATTTTCATTGGCAGGATAATCATATGGGATCACTTCCAATAGATAAAAAATCAAATTGAATACTTTATTACAAAATAGAAGTATTTTACTATTTCCGATTAAAAAGTTAATTTAAAAAAAAATGAAAATCCAATGATAAATGGACATGTGAAAGATGCATGGTGGTTCTGTTCTTTCAGAGAGTATCTCTAAATTCTCATTTGAAAAACTCAGGGCATGTTTATTGGGAGTCTCTTAGCGGGGGTTCTTAACTTTTCTAATAGCCGTTTCTTAACTTTTAACTAAGAAAACCTAAGAGACGTCTCTTAAATAAGAGACTTAAGAGCCGTCTCTTAAAAAAAAAAATTTGAAAAAAAAAAATTCAAAAAAAAATCAATTTAAGTTAAGAACCCCACCTTAATAGACCGGGGATAAACATGGCCTGGTAATCAGTATCCCCAATATACTCCACCAAAGTTTCTCTTCTATATTTTAATATACTTTATTTTTATAATCAATTGTTAGTACTTTAGAAATATTGTAACCATTAAAATAATGACACAAAGAGAAATAGTCTCTTAACTTTGTACTATAGTCTCCCCTCCCATAAAGGATTCTATCTCTCCCATCTCTTTCTCATACTTTTATATGAGAGACCACTTAAAGGTACGATAATAATGCTTTCATGCCTTATTTTTCCTTATTATTTTGTTGTTTTAGATGATCAATAATTCCATCCGTGAATGTGGTCTTATTATATATACTTAAAGAAATCGAGTTTTTGTTATTTTGATTTTTTTTCCCTATTGAATGGCGTAGTGTGAGTGTAATTTAAAATAATTGTAATGAAAGCAAATAAGTGTATTATCTGGAGCTGATACCTGATGTAAGAATACTTTAAGGTCAAGTAAAGTATATGTATGATTGGTGAAGACTTTTTTTTGTTAATAATAATTGGTGGTCTTGGAATAGAATACGTAAGGATGAGATGGCTGGTAAGGTATATACCACAATGTCTGGTATCTATCCCAGTATCCCTTACAAAGTCAATGACTTATTTGAAACAAACCACTAATTTGTAACCCTCTAAATAACTGATACTTATCAATGAAACAAGCTATTTAAAATATAAAAATAAGTACAATTTTTTAAGGAATCTAATTTTGTATAAAAATATTTAAAATGCCATTAAACCATAGTTTTTAACTTACCGTCAACTCTAGCATTTTTCAATAGAATAGAAAAGCCTATTCCAAAATTTGGAGATCTACCAAACAATACTTAATTAAAATGTTTTAATTTTATTAATTTTAAGAACACTTGTGGAAATTCCCCATTATTCATGCTCTTAGAGTTGAGTAAGGCATCTAGGTAAGTAAGGCGTCACCATGGTGGTTGAAAAGGAATGTTTGAAATTGTAGCTTCTATTGTATATACTCTAAAGATAGATGTTGAAGAAGCAGAATGTTTTTTGTTTAATTTTATATTTGAATCCTACAAAACATGAAAACTGCAAAAACTCTAAAATAAATGAAACTGCTGATTCCCCCCCCCCCTATAAAGAAAACCTATCAAAATGGGGTAATTTTCAACTTTGTAGAACGATGTCATCTTAATCTTGTAGCTTTCACGACTTTATGACTGTCACTGGAAACAAATATGCATGACGTATTTACTTACAATAATATGAGTGGTATTGCATGAATGTCACCACTCATAGAAAAATTATATAGTGGAATTACTATTTTTAGATGCAATAACGCATGTCTCTAAAATAAAAGCATTTGTTCGTTTTCAATACTAATCGGATGAAGTAAAAAGAGAGTTTTCATTATTAGGTACTATGAAGTACATTCAACATGAAGTGTACTTTAAGTCTTTAAGGCTTGTCATTTATTTTTTGTTGGACATCAGTGGACATAGGCATGGACGTTCGGATACCCATTCGAACTCGGATCGAGTGTTTCAGATTTTCGGGTTTTCAGGTTTACACTCATAAGTCACATTTTAATATTTTATTAGTATGAGTCGAGTTCGGATAAACCATTTCGGATTCGGTTCAAATTTGTATTACATCGTATGAATTCAGTTATATCGGTTCGGTTTGGATATAATTGAAGTGAATTTTTTTTTTAAAACAAAACATCTAGAAAAACACTTAAATTGAATAGAAATTAATCCTACATACATAAAATTGATAAAAATAAAATAAATATTAAATCAATCATGAAAACAAACATCATTTGTACACAATATGTGTTATCTTAAATATAGAGTAAACTTGTTATTTTAACAAGTAAATTATAAAGTACTTATTTATAACTAATTAGATATTTAAAATATTTATTTATATTTTAATATTTATTGTATATGTCATATCAACATAAACATTAAACTGGATAATTTAAATACTTATATATATATATATATTTAAAATATTTATATTAACTATTAATTTCGGATATTTCGGATTATCCGTTCGGGTTTGGTTAATAACACTTCGAATTCAGATATTTTTTATATCATCCTACAAAACTTGTTCAGATATTTTTACATTTCAAATTGAATAACGGGTCGGATTTTTCGATTTGAGTTCGGTTCGAAATTCGGATTTCATGCCCACGCCTAAGTGCCCATGAATCCAACGAGCAAGTGTTGACTCCCCTTTGATTTTGACCAGATAGTTGGTGTTTTCTATTGTAATAAAATGTTAGTTGTGATTTGTTAGCTTTATGATTCATATATATATATATATATGTATTTGAATATTTTAGTTTACAAAATTTTCAAAAATAAACTGTGTGGAGAAAATTATCGTTACACGAAAAGTTATGGTTGATGTTGTTTGAGTGAGAGAGTTATTAGTAGAGGAATTATGAACGGTTATGGATATACTTCTATGGATAAAATTTAGTGAATATGTTTAGAATGACACATTTATGTGGATATGTATGTGTGTGGGAACTTTTATTATAGGCTTCTGTAAACACGTTTGATTGAAATTTCATATTTTCACATTATACACACTAAGCAAATGAATAAATTATATAAAAATATCGCATTTTTGTGTAACCACATAATCGTGTATGGACATAGTTTTGGTAGACAAGTATTTAGTGGATGTGCTTATGGTGAAAAGATTGTGGGGGTTGATGCGTGTTTTATGGATACTATTTTGGTGCATATGATTTTAGAGGATAACGGGTTTGATTAGTAGAGGCTGGAGCTTTGAGTTTTTTGCTTCTTCATTTTTTTCTTTCACCAACATTAATAAAGAATCTAATCCAGACTTCCACTTTCTTTTTTTTTCTCTACTTTTCAATGAAAATCTTAAATTAAATAATATAACATTTATGATAGATAAAGTTTTATTTTCATAGTTTTTTTATCTGATCCCATGTAACTATGAAATACGAAAAAATCTAAATTTTAAATGTAATATATAGAAAATAGAAAGTAAAAATTGTGTTATTATTTTTGAGTTATTTTTTTAAAGATAAAGTGAATATAAATAGGTTTGTTCTCTTTGTTAACATATATTTTTAGTTTGGTTAGTTGGAGCTATACAGATGATATTTTACATGGAAGAAAAGTACTCCAACTATAGGTTCTGAATAAATATCTAAATAATTAAAGAAAACAAAAAATTATGAAAATTAGGAGAGAGGTAGCAAAAGTTTTTTCAATTATAAGTTTTGAAAAACTCTCTGTATACTATGATTACAGATATCAATATGTGACTAATTTAACTTTATTTTAAACAATAAAATTTAATTATATAAATAAAATTTACTAAAATATTAATTTTATCTGGTTTGTAACCCCATCATTGATGCTAAAGTAGAGGTGCTTTTAATGGTAGGCTTTCACTTTAAGTTTCTAAGAATACATATATGTGTATGTATATATAAATATTAATATTTAAGATACTTTTAATTTAGTTTTCCTTAAAATTTAAAAATTATAATTAAATACTAGTATTTATATATATATATATATACATATATGTATTTAACAACCGATTCTTAGTTTTTTTTTGTTAAAAGTTAAAGAAACGATTTCTTATATTACATTAAGAATTTCACCCATAAAAATCTCGGTTAATCATGGTTTTAAAGTTTAATTGGAAACTCTAAAAGTATTTTTAAATATAATTCAAGTAAAAAAGAGCTTGTAAATCGATACTGATAAAAGAAAAAAAAACATGAGAAAGTTTTGGACCAACCTTGCGGTTTCAGGCATCAACATTCGCCAGTACAAGGTCAATGCAGCAGGAAGAGCACCGATCATAAGTATCAGCCTCCACGCCACGTCAGCTTCATTCGGAGCCTCCCCATCCGCCTTCGAAGCGCCGCCAAAGTATTTAAACGCCACGCAAACCGCCATCGTCACGGCGGAGCTCACAAGAATCCCCAACCCTTGCATGGAGAACACGGCAGCTATAAAGGCGCCACGTGTCCTCTTGTTCGCGAACTCCGACATGATGGTAGCCGAGAGCGGGTAATCACTACCAATACCCAAACCGAGAATAAACCGAAAGAAACCGAGGCTGACCATAACGCAAGACCTACGAGTGGTGCACACGGAGAAGCCACAACCAAAGGAGCTCAAGATCATGATGATCAGACAGATACCATAGACTCGGCGACGACCAACACGGTCTCCTAGGTAACCGAACACGAGTTGACCAGTTGCTGTCCCGAGGAGAGCGATGGCGTAGGAAATGGAGAGAACGGCTGTGCTGATGGAGTCACCGTGGTAGTAAATATGGCTAATCATTTTCATGATCGGTGCGATGCAGAAGAGGTCGTAAGCGTCGGTGAATAGTCCCATCCCTGCGATGATGATCGCTTTGAAATGGTACCATTGTATCCTAGCTGCGTCAAGAGACGACAACACCTTTATTGGCATCGTACGCCTTTTCTTGATCTGAGATTCTGAATCCAGAGCTTCTCTTCTCTTTGGTTTTGTTTTGGGGAAGCGTTGGACTTCGTACGAACAATATAGTGAAACAGGACATCAATGATTGTACTTATAATATGTTAGGAGTTAGGACAAGAGGTCTTTGTCTGCTTTTTTTTCATTATTTTTATTTATATGGTCATGAAATATGCCTACTTAGGCTTGGATCCGAGGAAGACTTGGTGAGCTGTCGTTTTCTATTTTGTGATGTCACGATGGGCACAACATTCATTTTGTTTGAAAATCTCCGGCAGGCTAAAACCGTTTGTTTCGGTTTAATCCACTGATGAAGACTGAAGAGTAAGTAGTAGTCTTGTAACAATCACTAGTGCTTTACCGGTGACGTGGGATACATATCCCTAATAGTAAATAACATGCAGACAATCTTAAAATGACACCTCGCGGAAACAACATTACGTAGACGGATGGTTAGCAGTGATTTTAGAAACTTTTGCTTTGGTTTTGTAATCTAAATTGAAACAATCAAACTCTCTTAGGTTATCTGAGGATTTTTCTAACTAAAGGGAGACGCTCTTACCTTTACTTTAGATATGGAGAAAATTTATGAACCCTCTTTTTTTTTTTTTTTTACCTTCATTCAATTGCAACATATTCTCTCCAGATACATCTTGTGATTGTTTATTTACCATGAGTGAGTAGTTGTTTATTTGGTATTTTATGATTGTTAAATTAAGGATTTATCATTTGGTTCTCAGTCTATCACCATTCTTAATGTTGAATTTAGACTGATCACTTACTTTTTGATCTTTTATGTTGACACACCAAAAATGTTTATTTAAATGTTTGAACGAGTGTTAGATGATCAATGTGTAATCAGCCAACATAAAACGATGGTGTTGTGTTCGGTGAACATATCAAAGCTAGTTCGAATACATAGTTAGAATCTAAAATTCAAATGAAATTAGTATTTAGGATTCTATACCATGAAAAAGTGTTAACACTACAGAAGTAGGTTGATTGTGTGATTTGAGTTCAAGATGATCCCTTGCAAATTTATTTATTTTGTCAAATGAATTCCTTGATGTTACTCTATACCCAATGCTTTATCTAATTGTTTACAACCTTGTGCTCATTGTTTTCTTACTTGCTCTTATTTACAATCTTTAAAATTAGAAAAACTAACAAACAAATCTCTTTATTGCTTTATCTAGTAACTTAGTTTCCCTATGCATAATCATAAGCATTACATATATGCTTGCAGTTAGATTACCCTGGTGAAAACTCAAGTGATCAAGCAGATCATGTGTAGTGAGAGATATGTCGGTACATGATGTTTGATTGGAGACTAGCTTCAATAGCCATTAACATTAAAGATGTATAGAGACCCTATGTGTTCCCAGCATTGAAGGCACCTCTGGTTTAGATGAAGTTTTCCAATCTGATGACAACAGCCTCAAAGATACCATCTGATCTGAAGTTAGGAGAGAATAGCCGCGGATCAACTGGTCCAGGGAGGCTAAAGGACAGCTTGAATGGTCCAGGGGGACAAAGCTTCAGAATATTCATCTTGAAAACCCGAGAATGCTTCTTTATCGTTTTACATCCTGTTGTAGTTGATCCCTCCAGTATAACCTTTCCATCTGATTTAATCTCACAGCTGAACTCACCTGCACAAAAAAACACCAAACCAGTTCATGTGTTCAGGATGAGACCTATGGAGATAGTTAAAAAGGGTCGCAGAGAATGAAAGTAGTACCAGAGTCTTTGCAGACACCGGGCAAAGCAACCTGGAAGAAGTAAGCAGCTTTATTGACACCAATGTCGACAACACCAATGGATGGTCCTAAAGTTCCGGTTCCAGGAGGAACTGATACAAGTGGCAGACAGGTGGGTTGATCTGTTTTGTCTCTTTCCATAAGAGTTTCACCATTCTTGTTTATTACTTTTGTTGATGAGTTCTTGATGAACCGTGTAGTTCTTTTGTAAGTCTCACGAGATCTTTCTGGGGTCTTACTGATGATTCCGCAAGAAGCAGGAGCAGAAACTGCTTCTTCATGTTTCTTTCTCTTGCATGTTTCTGGAGGCTGTGCAGATGAGGTACAGTCTTGGTAAGAGACAAGTCCAGTGGACAACGACGTCGCTTCCCCGTTTCTTGAACACTCCTCCTGCTCCTTAGCCTTTCTTTGTGGTATGTCCACTGAGATTCCTTCTGGGGCTTTACTGATCAGACAAACAGCAACTGCTTCTTCCTCCTCTTTCTTTCTTTTGCAAAGACTCATGTTTCTCTCTTCTTGCTCGTATTTAGAAATGCAGCAAGATGACTAATTATTGACCTCTGCATATAAAATGAACCTGCATTGCACAAGGATACATATGGGACATGCAAATATATCTAGTTACAGGAAATTGAGAGTCTCTC
This sequence comes from Moricandia arvensis, assembly GCA_905132765.1. Lineage (NCBI taxonomy): Eukaryota > Viridiplantae > Streptophyta > Magnoliopsida > Brassicales > Brassicaceae > Moricandia > Moricandia arvensis. The sequence goes on from CAJHQP010000131.1 coordinate 121,354, forward strand.
TAAAAAGAATTGCCCACATAACTAAACCAAATTGTGAAATCGGAATTTTCAGGACCATAGATTTCAGAAATTAAAAGTAACATTGCAACCGAAAACGAGAAGGAAAATCCAGAAGCTTACATAAAAGAGAAAATAATCAGCTGTGATGATGAGTTAACTAGAAAGTAAGGAAGGAGCAGAACAGAGATTTTATGTAACAAGAAAGAGCGAAACAAATGCAAAAGAGAGATTGATTGGCCTTTGCATGTTTACACGTGGGTCCCGCGATTTAACTGCAGCTGAGTTTGGACCCATCGCTTCTTGTTAAACATGTTGGGCTTTCAAAGGAAAGTGTGATAGGCCCAAATAATTTTTCAATATTTTCCGAAAAATACTGTGACAGTTTATCTAATATTTTATAAATACATGATTTTATTTGAAGTAAATAACTAAAATTTGAGATGAATGATTTATATCCTTGTTCAAAAAGTCGGGCGCGTACCCGATTACTCCACCGATTAAACGTGAAGCGGAGGGGAAGCGTAGCGAAATTGTCTAATTCGGTTACATAACTCGCTGGGCCGCTTAGTGGGAGAAAGAGTACGTGGAAATTAAAAAAGCGTCCGCCTAAGTACAAAATCGCCTAGCCCAAAATCGGTTTTTTCTTTGGTGAAACAAAATTAGGCCCAATTTTGATTCTTAATTGCCTAGACCAAGCCCAAACAATCAGTAAGTTTTGTTTTGGAGTGGACTACGCCAATGTGTTGCTCTTTTTTCAGAATGGGAAGAATAGATCATTAAAGATCAAGGCAGTATCTTTGTTTATTACTGCAGAATAGAAGTATTGAAAGTGAAATCATTAATTTCTTTTTGACTGTTCTCAAGATAAAACAACATTTTTGTTGCGTCTCTCAAACATAAACATGTATTATACATATTGTTTTATTATATATATAAGTATGATATTATATATATATATATATAATATGAAAAAATTCCTCCCCGCGTACTCCCCGAATTATATAGGTCATTTTTCTAACGCGTCTTTTTTTGCGTTAAAGTCCAAAATTATTTGCAGTAGTTTAAAAGTAGAGGAAATTCAGCAGAAGATGGAGTCAAAGACTGAAAGTAACAATAAGGATCTGGATAACAATTTAATCAGTCTAGAAACTGTACAAACATGGAGAAGAAAAGAGTCCCTGGAGCTAAAATTTATGCACAGACCAGAAGCTAAGTGACCTGAATAGACATTACTTTTATTTACAATGCAGAGGACTCAGACTCAAGAGGACATAGAAATCTACACTAACAATCTTCTTACTAACACTCCTTATGCCTTAAGAACGTGTATAGTAAGAAAAAAGACTACTAAAAACTACCCAAAGAATCAGATTTTGATTCCACCATTCTATATGCATCTGTATTTGTATGTTTTTTTTACTATATATATATATATGCTTTTTCTTTGTACACCATGATTGTTACTACCAGTTTCTAGCGAAAACCCATGTTTCCGGTGAGAAACTATGCATATATAAACACGACGAGGGGATTAAGATAACAGAAGCACGAACCCTGAAACTTCCATTCTCCTTTACCCTTTTTGACTTCTTCAGTGAGCAAGACTACTTTACTTACGACCTGTAACAGCAACAGTAATGTGGTGAGATCGAACACATTTGCAAGTAATGAAATAAAAAGGACCATTTACCTTAATATGATAAATTAAATAAATGCGCAAAGCTTAAACAGGAACCCTGCCACTACTCAAGAGTAGCAACTTCTTCCCCTTCTGCAAATCTTCGATGATTATTAACTGGAAAACCAGACATGAATAACATCAGGGTTGTGTAAGTGTTATCATCTTTAATCCTATCTTTAATCGTTAAGACAATCAATAAATACTTACGTGGATCTAGCTTTCACCTGTTGTTTGATCAGAACCGCTACTCTGCATATGCTGAGGAGTCTGGACAATGACATGGGGCTGCGTTGGGGGAGGACCTGCTATAGCTGAAGGGTATGGTGATTGAATACGACCTCCTGGAACTGAATAACCCTGTACTGCTGTGTAACCCTGACCAACGGGGATATTCTGACTCAGTTGCCCGTATTGGTAGCCTGGTGAGGTAACTGCACCAGGTACTCCATAAACCTGAAGGTACTGTTGCCCCGCGTAAGAACCATATAAGCCCTACAACACCATGATGAGATGACATGAGATATATAACCCAAGTCAAAAAATGCACAAATAACCCAAGAAGAGGCTGCAATAATTTCATAAGGCTACCTGAGACTGTGAGTACATGTACTCAGGTCCATATGGTGTAACCCTGAGAGAGCACCAAAAAGATTAACTAAAATTAGCGACAGATGATTATAGCTTTTGATAGACACTCAAAGAGAATATAAAGAAAAAGAGTAGTATCTATACAACAATGTCTCAAATACAATATACTATAAAAAAAAAAAGAAGATACTAGACTAGGAGTAATTAGCCTAAATGTCGATTCCAATCCTAAACTTCAAGACAAACACATTCCACAACCTTGCCTGTCCAAAACAAATTGAGCTCGGCCACATATCCTCTGGGATTATTTTTTGTATTCCTGCAAGATTACCAATCACAACATGTCACATCCCAGTGCTATACTACACTCAAGAACCCTATGTGGCAGAAGCTAGCTATCAACCCCTAGCCCGTCGGAATCTCCAAAAGTGAGATTGTCCATGCTGTGACTGGTAAATCCCACTTGATCAAAGTGACGGATGACTAGCAAATAGTTATTACAACTGATTAGCTCTTCAAAGCATGTCTGCACAGTAGAATGCAATTTTTGTAAACTCCGAATTACTCACCCATAAGGGTACATCATTCCTTGCTGGTAGCTATAAGCAGGTGGTTGCTGATATGGATGGCTTCCAAAGAGTGAACCGCGAGGACCCTGCACACTTCCAACATATGGGGATGGAGGTCTTATCCGTCCTAACAATAAGAACCATGTAATATTAAGGTCACAGTAAGCACTGCAAGATAAAAAAAAAGGAAGAGATAATATACTGAATCAAAGCCTGACCAGGAATATTGGGAATCATCTCATATTGCATAGGAAGCCGAGCTCTCCCAAGGGAAGCAAGATTACAATTCGCACGTCTGCCATCTATAATAGGTGTTGGATCAACACATGCTCTCCTAGCAGCCTCTGGATCTCGGAAAGTCACCTAAATCCTCAATATAAACCAATAACAGAGCGCTGAGTCATTCAACAATCTTGAAAACAAACTAACAGATATATAAGTTAATAATGAGTCCTCAAATTAGAATCAAAGGTGGCCAGAGAGGTTTCAGCAAAACCAGCATTTAGAATACACGACTATGATCCTAAACCTAACAAATCATTTTGTACCTGCAAGCCCCTAAGATGGTATTCACCATAACTTTCACTACAATCATAACTCACAACCAAAACTCAGAGCCTAATAACCTCTAATAAGCTAACATGGAAGCAGAGGATGCTTGTTCATAACAAGCAGCAATAAACCAGCTTCATGAATTTAACATAAGCAAAAAGAGATAGTAAACTCACAAAGCCGTAACCTTTGGATCGACCAGTGTTCTTATCGGTGATAACAACAGCCTCAAGGATATCACCAAAGGGTTCAAAATGACGACGGAGAGTGTCGCTCTGAGTCTCCCAGGCAAGGCCACCAACAAAGACCTTGGTGAAAGTTGTGTCACCAAAAGGAGAATTCGAGTAGTGAAACCCAGAGCCCGGGATCGAATGATACGCCATGATTAAAGGCGCCAAAGACAGAAACTTTATTTGGAAGACGAAGAAGAATGGACAAAGAACCGAGTCAAAGTGAAAACTAAAACTAGACCCAGTAAAACCCTAGACGTGGCTTGAATGATTAAAGCGTTAGAGAGTAAAGGTGAAGAAGAAGAAGAAGAAGAAAGAGTATCGAATTGAGATTCTAGGGTTTACTTGGGTCTACGAAGAGAAGAGGGAGAGAGAGGAAAGGAGAAAGCGAGATCGGACCCAATGAAACCTAATAAAGGATCATGTTATTGCTAACAAGTTATGATCATGACAGAGAAAAATAAAATAAAATAAAATTTCCCGGGAAAAAAGAAACAGAAAATAAAAAAGAGGTTAGGGGAAAAGGGATTTCGAAAGACGGGCCAGGAAGAAGAGAGAGAGTCGGTGCCGGTACGTAGACGGTTGAGTTTCTAGGGTTTCTGATTTAGTAAAAAGAAAACAAAGGAACGAGAGAGACGATTCGCAGACGAATTTGATTCAAACGTTGAGGGAAGAACCAGAGTGATTTAGGGGAAAAGTCAGGTTTGTTTCGGGGGAAATTTACACTTGATGATAATGATGATGAAGAAGAAGTTGGTTGATGATGACGACGACGATGATGCGTGATTATTTGATTCATGAATTGTTCTACAGAAAGAGTTGGTTCCTCTTCGCTCCAATTAGAATGGGTCCCGCCTTAATTTATTATAGAATAATAGTATGTGTCTTTGTTTCGGTCCTTTCCTTTCTCTCGTGAATTTATCGGTTAAAGCAAATTATCAAATGTAAAGTGTTATGTGTCCGGTTTGTTCTTTTCTTTTTTGCCTCACCGTCCGGTCTGAGTTGGTTAGTATCTCATGAAGTCAAAATCAATCAACGGTGGTTGCATGCTGTCTCTCTCCATTTATAAATTTATAAACAGTGTTGTGTGGATCAAGCTTCACCCCCCAAATCAAGTTTTATGGATCCTATGTTTTGACCTAGGCCCACAAGCCCTTATAGAAAACAATTGAATGTCTACTTTTTTTGACACAAGAAATAAAGCATTCTTATCATATTCATATGCGTTTGTTAGGTAATACTCTTAATTAACTTGTATTATTCCTAATGTTTTCTCCACATGGCATCCGATGCGAATCTATAATATATGCCAAGCACAATCTGTCTTAAAAGTGTGTTGTAGCTAGGGGTGTCAAAATGAGCTAGCTCTCTCAACTCAGCTCAGCTCATAGTGAGTTTGAATTTTTCGTGAGCTAGCTCAGCTCAGCTCATTTATAATATGAACTTCAATATGTAAACTCGTACTTAGATCATCTAGATCATGAGTTAAATGAGCTAACTCACGATCTAATATAAAATAATAACAAAAAAAATATTAAAATAACTTCTATAATATTATTTAAAAATGAAATATTAAAAAATCCAATACAATAATTAAATATTAAATAAAACTAACACTTTTAAAAATAAATTAAGCTAAAGCAATGATCTAAAATTTCTATTATTCGTGAGAGTCTTGAGCCAATTCATCTTCAAAGTCTTCATCTTTTAAAAAAATAAAAGTTATCCAAAATAATATATATATATATATATATATATATATATATATATATAAAGTTGTAAGTATAAAAATGACTTTGTAGCCTTATATTTTAAAATCATTTGAGAGTTGTTTGGCATTGTAGTTGTCATAAGAGTTACATTTCTTGAGCCTGTGTCAAGTTCTAGAACCAAAAACATGTAGCAGCATCCAAAAGAGTCGTTTTTTCCAGGAAACATATATATCCTAGCTCATATCCACTGTAATACAACTGAATCCAAACCGAGTTAGATGAACATACATCAAGAAGCTATCAGAGTAAACATACATGTAAGAGCAAAAAAATACAAATCCATATGCTTCTTCTTGATATTGACTTGGCAGAGGGATTTAACGGTTACGATCTCCATCTTTGATTAGAAGAGAAGGTGGGAGAAATCGAGGAAGAATCACTGAGACAAAGAGACACAATACTACTAAAATCACCACTGACCAGCATGAGTATGCGATGCCTAACAGCTGTTCTTCACAAACTGTCACCATGAAAGTGAGTTTTAGAAGAAACACTTCACTGACTATACATTTTGTGTTGTGAAAAAAAACAAGATTTGATGAGTAGTATTACTAAGTAAGAACAAGCTTGCCTATGTTGTAAATGATAAGCGACCGTTCTTTGAAATTTGGTATAGCTACGATTCCCTCTGGTTCCACCGTCACCAAAACATACAACCCGTCCTAAAACCAAAAACAAAAAGCCTCAATGACCTGGTATTCATGATTCTTTCCAAGTTAATTGAAGATGGCTGCAGATACCTTGTCATTAACTTGTTCAAGACTTCCGGATTTGAAGATCAACTTCTCAGTGTTGAGTAATCTCCTCATCTGCTTTAGCTTCAAACCCATTTCACCGTTCCTCAATAGTTGCAGCGAGAACATAGCAGGGATCTTGTCATCACAACAAAAAGATGAGACTCTCTACAAAAAAAAAAAACTAGGAAACAAGAGCCAATAACAAGATGTGTGACATACAGAAGCTGGGTACGAGATCTTGACTTCATACCAAGAACTTGATTTAAGCCCTTCTATTCTGTAAACTCGAGATCCAGATTGCAATGGCAGAGTCTCCTTCCATAGTTCGTTCCCAACATATAAAGTTTTTTCATCAAACCTACAAAAGGTTACATCAACATCATTTTCTACTGTACCAATAAGTAACTGAATAGCTTTGTGTGTAAAATGTGAAGAACACTAACAAGCTCTCGTGGCTGTAACAAGGCCGGACAGTAAGTGTAAAGACGATAAGACAAAACAGAAAATAGCATTCTCTGTCTTGTAATGCAAGCATCCTAACTACGACGGCTCCTATAAACACAAACAAGAATCAATCTTTGAGTCTCTGTAAGCTGTGTTCTCATAAACGGAAAAAGAAAGTAAGGACCAAACCGAATCGAACCGACTCACACGATATCAGATGCTCGTCGGAGATGACAGGTCCTCCTTGGAACGGCCGTGCTTGTTGTTACGATTCCGGCGACTTCGGAGCTACCGTCGACTATCGATAGAGTCTATGCTTTGCGTGAGATAATTGGGCCTATCTTTATTAATGGGCTTTTATCTTAATTGGACAACCTTAAGGCCCAATTAGTTAGCTTGGACAAAATGAAAGTAACGACATATCCTGACCAGCATCACGTGGGCTGATTCCACGTGGTTTGTCTACGTGGACGTTTTCTAAGAATTTGTTTTTGTCCTGTCTTGTGTAGGGTAGTCTTTATGGGCCCAAAGTCTTAGACACTAACTCAGAAAGTCCAAAATAGTCAGGTGACATGTGGGCCCGTTAAGAAACCAATTTGGCAATTTGCCCATGTTGCTGCTTCTCCCTTCTAAATAATTCAATTCTAATCAATACAATCACCTTTAATTTTCACTATATACAAACCAACAGTTTTAATTTTTTTGTAATTTTTATAAAGCTTATAACTTAACGGCAACAGAAAAGGAAAGAAGATTGTATATTTTATCAATTCAATAGTTTAATATTTTTTTTTTTTGTGAAAACAGTTTGTAGTTCACTTCTCGCATATCTTTATGTATCTAAAAAAATGAAAATAAAATAGATGAAAGCTTGCTCACATTCAAAACAATGAAAGAAACATTTGGTTTTGTATTCTTTTGCGACTTTATAATTAATACTTTAAATAATTGGTGGATGGGGTGGTGGCAGATCACAAGTCGCCAAAGATTCGAGAATGGGATTGGGCATTATCGAAAAGGTTGACCCGTAATTTATGATTGATCACAACTGCTTTTGAATTTATTTGAAATCTAGTGGAGACCACTAGTTTTTATTGATCTTTAGTAACTCCTCTTAAGTTGTGGCATCATTAAGCTAATACAAAATATTTAGCACCAATTATTTTATAGCAACATATGTATATTTTAGCCCTTTTGTCAAAAAAGAAAACATAACCAAGTTCCTCCAAATTGATTGGGGCAATAAAATTCAGGTTATAAAATGTCAAGTCAAAGTCGAGAAAATTGATATAATATTTCTTGTTAAAAGACTGAAAATGTAGTACTGTATGTGGCAACTAGCAAGAGGTTATTACATGGTATAATAATAAACCTATAGGTTAATAATATTGTATACCCCAATAATTCATTTCTGTTTATCCAAAGCAACGAAAGCGGGACATGTTAGATTCCGCGCGACAAACCAAATAAAGTATGATTTGACTGATAATTTGATATAACGAGCTGAGTTAGACTTATTGATTGATCTTTTGCTCTACAAATTTTATCTTCAAATTGTAAATTACTAACATTAGTTATGATCTTTTCTTTTTGCTAAATAGTTATGATTTTTTGTTCCATAAATTTTATCTACAAATATACTTGTTTTTTATATAATTCAGGGCGTCTGTTAGACCAAAAATTAACTAACTAATCTATAGAAAGATGTCCACCAAACAAATCCGATTGTTCGTAATAATAAGAGAATTATATATCTATTTCGCATGACCACACAAACATGTTAGTATGATATGGTAGATCTCGAACCCAACTTCCCAAACACGCTTTTGTGGTTAACCAATATGCTTGTTGATTAATTCTTTTGTTCTAACCAGCAAAACAAGTTTTTCTTGGTCAGATGGGTTTACATTCTTTTTCGGGAGAATTTTAAGTTTACTACTTTTGTTGTATCACTTTTCATTTTTATCATCATTAAAGAGACATTTTCAAAAATACCACTTTTTAAGAGGCAATTTTTAAAAAAAAATAATTAGAATCCTAAGTTACATTCCTAAACCCTATTCCACTCTACTCCACCCCCTTAACTCTAAACCTAAGTCTTAGATTAATTAACCCAAAAGTTATAAGTATGTTTTTTCCTCTTAAAAAACAAGGGTAAAAATGATTAATATATTTTTGAAAAGTGGTACAAAGAAAGTGGTATTTTTGACAATTTCTCTTCTTTTTCGGCAGAGAAAGTATGACTATATTCTATGTTCAAAAAAAAAGTATGACTATATTCCAAGTTCAGACCCCATATCTTTTCCAGGTCCAAAAATACCATGCATCGTAAAATTTGAAACTTCTCAATTATAATGATATCATTATGAACTAAGACGTCAACTAATAGTTACCGCTATTTATCTTATTACATTTACCTAAACTTATATATATATATATATATATATTTACAAACTTTTAAAGTATAAATCTTCTGATTTCAGTATTATGTTGATCAGAATCGAGATGCATATATAGGAGTGATACACGTATCTCATATATATTTGGCGCGTAATACTTTTGATTGATAACGAATATAAGCAAATCTTTTTTTTGAATATAAACAAATCAAATAAAAATAAGGGTACTGATTGATGGTGTCCCATAATCATCAAAGTTTTTTGGCCCTCTTATCATTTTCTATATATTCTAATTGAATGATGTCATGTCAAGTAGGGTTATTAACAACTATTTTTAAAGGAGGTATAGGAGATTTAGTTTCAAGAGCCTTTTAATGTTATCTCAGCCTCAAAATATATATTTGAATTATTTCTCCAATCAAGCTACTTCCTTATCACCTTAAATTATGTCTTTAGCTGTTCATGTGGGAATATATTAGAACTAATTTTATTCCATGTTTGTTGATATAGATAACTCTTGCAGTTATCAAGAACACAAAGGATCGAGTTATCTTATGACACATGCTGAATAAGTTATAACTTTGGGAAGTAGTTTTCATAAAAAAAACAGCATTACAAAACCCAGTTGAATCGGCTGGATTGTATCTAAGACGATAAAATCTTTATTGACAATTCGGTTTTGAACTCTCCATTTAACTATACTTTCAAATCAAACTGCTTTTACCTTTTAAAACACTCACTGTCTTTTCTAATTTTCATTAATACTTTGTAAAACTTCTAACTCCACTGTACAGTTCAACATTTTTTTTTGCTTAACTGTACAGTTCAACTTGTCAAGTAATAATGTAATATTAATCAAAGAAAGGTGGATATAATATATGGCAAATCTCTCAAATATTTTTTTTTAAAGTTTTTGTCACAAAATAACCTTCAAAAACAAAAATGACCAAATAGACATTTTTTATTTGTTTTTAAATTAATATTTTTTCTTTCAATTTTAAACCTCACCCCTAAAACTCACTCCATAATTCTAAACCCTAAATCTAGATTAGTTAACTCAATGGATATAAATGTATATTTACACCCTTTGATAAAAGTTATTTTTTGTCATTTTTTCCTTAAATATTATTTTTGTGATAATTTTTTTTAGATCTATCTTAGAGTATTTATCTATAATATATGTATTATATTAAATAGCTTCCATTTGTTTTCTAAGTTTCTAGATGACAATTACGTGCACGTTTTTTTTCTAAAAGGAAGAAAGAAAAATACAAACCTCTTTATTAAACTGCATATGACATGTGAATGTCACAATACAGTTCCAATATAAAAATATTGGTACTATTTATATAAATTGATTATTTAAACACGTAAAAAGTTCACATATTTTAGGTCTGAAATTTGTAAAAAATAGGGCAGAAGTGAACCTTACCGGAGTATAAAACCTTAAGGGGAAAGCAGTGATTGATTTAGGTAAGCTGGATAGATATTAGATACGGGAGGGGTGCGATTGGATAAGTATTGGCCAAGTACCAATGTTTCCGACCGCCACCACGTGGTCACACTGCTTGCCTTTCACTTTCATGCTCTGACCTTTTGACTGCACGTGACTTTTGTCTGTGCACGTGCGGATCAAGCTAAGTACATTGCACCGAGCCCTAAATCGGCAGGTTGCGCTGATGAACGGTTCGTGGGTCCCGGACGTCAAGAGGATGGACGGTTTCGATATGCTTTTACAGGCGTCCCACATGGTTCAGCCCACATGCGTCCACGTTGAGGAGCTTTAGGTGCTACTATATGGGTGTGCAGTGCAGTGAAGTTAAAAATTAGGACAACAAGTCACGGTCCGATGAGGTCCAAGCATTAATGGGTCGGATCCAGTTTAGTCACTTCAATAAATAGGCAACTATTTGGATGGGTTATAGCGATGCAGTTGGTAATTGTTTTTGGAGTTATCGAACGTGTTTCTTTTTTGGTCCAAACAAAATTTTCATTTTTACTTTAGTCTGTATGGAAGTGATATATCAACGAATTCGGTTTTTTCGGTCAAAAGATTATTAAAGTATGAATTTATGAAAATTTTATTTGTTCAAAAACCTACTACTACATAGTTAGTCGGACACTTAATAATAATACTAATAAAAGAGTGTATTTTGCTGTAAATTTCGTGTAAGTCTGAACAGTTTTGGTAAACGATGGAGACCAAACTATTTGACTAAACCTATTTGCGGGTTAGATTATTTATATCGGCTTAACAACTTGGTTACTCCATATAACTACTTCAAATGATATGATAGAATTGTAATTTAGTGGTCTACTCATTTTTTGCTGCTATTATCATACTAATATTCGTTTCATTAAGAAACTAAGCCATATTCTAGGTAAGTACATGTTTATTGTAGTTCTTTTAGTATAGGATTCTTAGGATATGTTTATTGGGAGTCTCTTAGTAGAGGTTCTTAATTTTTCTAAGAGCCGTATCTTAATTTTTAACTAATAAAACTTAAGAGACGTCTCTTAAATAAAAGACTTAAGATCTGTCTCTTAACCAAAAAAAAATTTTTGAAAAAAAAAATTAAAAAACGAGTCAATTTAAGTTAAGAACCCCACCTTAAGAGACCGTGGATAAACATGACCTTAACTTTTGTAAGAGACGTTTTTTAACTTTTAATTAAGAAAACCTAAGAACCGTTTTTAAATAAGAAACATAAGAGCTCGTCTCTTAGCAAAAAAAAAATTAAATCAAGTTAAGAACTCCACCCCTAAAAAACCGGAAATAAACATGGTCTAAGGTAAATTAAGCATCAAATATATCTGAAAAAACCCGAAAGTGTCAACTAAATTGACATTATGATATCAACTACAATTCTGCACTGGTGGACATTAATCAGAGTCTTTTAAGGTGAGTTTCTTAATTTATGATTTGACTATTTTTTACATTTTTCGACTAAGAAACGTATCATATCGAAGCTAAAAACTCCACCGTAAAAGATTAGGATTAATTATGCCCTTAACTTTCTCCAAAATTTCCAATAAAAAGATCCATTTCGTTCTATGATATTTAAAAGGAATATATTTACTCATTATATAATACTCTATCTGTTTTAAATAATTAATTTTTAAGATTTCTAATACTGATTATACAAAATGTATTTATATTTTTTACCTAAAAACAATAATAATTATAAATAATTCAACCAATAAACATCATGCTACCAAATACAAATAATTATAAACATCAAATCACATTCATTTTTTACATAAACAATTTTTTTTTCTAAATTATTATTTAAAGTGAAACAGAAGGATCAAAGGAACATTATTTAGATTGAATGTTCTTAGTTATGAGGCTTTATGCCCCCTCCCATGACAAAAGTGCATATTAATAAATACTATCAAATATAGTAAGTGGGAAACTTTAGTAAGAACATCGATTCTTTGATATCCAATTAGCCCGAGTTCAACAAATTTAGCAGTAACGCGCGTACATACACACATATGCAAATATATTAATCGAGAACATGTCGAGTTTAAAGATAATAAAGTACATAATTTTATATTTTCTAACAATTCTTTTCGTTTCATTTTATACGTCGTTACAAATTGTAAAACTTTTGTTTTAAAACAAGTGACGTTTTATAATTTTGAAGCAAAACTTAAGAACTTTAAATATTATATTATTTTATTTTTTTTATTAGTTGAAATATCGTTAGTTTATAAATAATATTGTTTTTATTTTAAAAATATAAAAAATTAAATATTTTCTTAATATATGTACAAAAACATAAAACGATAACTAAAATGAAACGAAACTAATAGTAATTATAGTTGTTGGTATCCGTATGTATAATAAGGCAACGTGGGTTCTTTTTAGAAATATTGTATTTGCTTACCAAATACTATATATAAAATAAAAAAATATTCATTTTCACAATAACGAATTGGAGAAATATTTATATATTAATAAGTTTTGTCTATATAATTCACCTACGGCATTCGTCAACTATGTTTGAATATGAATATGCTATATCGGTTTTTATCAAAAAAAAGAATGATTTATCAGCATTAAACATATTCAGTTTTCATTAAATTTTTAATGAAATTATCAGTTTTAGTATATTCTCAAGTAAAATTATGTAATGATCTTTCTCATTTCCCCCTCAAAACACTCACGTTATTAAGTACATGAAAGTTAACTACTACTCCTAATTTAAATTTGTTTAAACCTAATTTCCACGCGCCCCCTAAAGTGGGTGTGAGATTCGTTTATCATCTTTGTACCCAACTTCCACTTGACATTTTGTGTTGAAAATTAAAAAGAATGATGCGTGTTCTATATTGAGATCGTCTATAGTTTGCAAATTCCAATAAACAAATCGTCCTAGTACTTTTTTTCTCTATTGTTCATCCTCTTTCAGGTTTCCAAGATTATAAAACTTCTTCACAATGTTTCATTCTTTTATTTTATCCGATTGGAGCCAAAGAAAAACCTCAACGAAAGCCCTAGTTTTCTTTTGTGATCTCATGCAAGGATAACCCACTTACTCACATATTTTTGTTGGCTCGTGGATGTAATATATAGTACTATTTTATAATTATTTTATAAATATTTTATAATTATTTTAAATCGTATTAATATTTCATAAATAAAATATAATAAAGGGGAGTATTTCTCCGCTAAATTCTCGGTGTATGTCTTTGCTTTTACTTTCCTCGTTAAGGTGAGAGGACCAAAAATTGATTGTAAACCTCAAACTTCTCTCTCTCTCCTTTCTTCCAGAGTACATCAGAATCGTTAAAACACGACGCGTCTCATAGACTTGGAAGCTGCTTCTTCCTCTTGCCCTAACTAAGCTATCCAACTAACTAGGGTTTTTCTATACCTCAGGGAGAGAGAGAGAGAGAGAGATCATTTCACAGGAGTTATTTGCTTGTTCTTTAACTTATAAGTTCTGTTCTTGGCCTGTTTTAGTTTTGTCGGCTTATGTAACTGATCACCAGCTGTTGGCTCCTCAAAATCATGAGTTTTGACTTCTCGAACTGAGTTCTTTAAATTTTTTTCTTCACGCTCTTCAATATATCAGCGAGAAAGATCAAGAATCAAGAAATAGATTTGAGCTGGCGAATAAACAGTGGTGGGATAGGGAATTAGTAGATGCGGCGGCGATGGAAGGTGGTTATGAGCAAGGCGGTGGAGCTTCTAGGTACTTTCATAACCTCTTCAGACCAGAGATTCACCACCAACATCAGCTTCAAACGCAAGGCGGGATCAATCTTATTGACCAGCATCATCATCATCAGCAACAACACCATCAGCAGCAGCAGCAGCAGCAACGGTCTGATGATTCAAGAGAATCTGATCACTCAAACAAGAACCATCATCAAGAGGGTCGACCCGATTCAGACCCGGCTACGTCAAGCTCAGCACGTGGGAAGCGTCCACGTGGACGTCCACCGGGATCTAAGAACAAAGCTAAGCCACCGATCATAGTGACGCGCGATAGCCCCAATGCGCTTAGATCTCACGTCCTTGAAGTATCTCCTGGAGCTGACATAGTTGAGAGTATGTCTACTTACGCTAGGAGGAGAGGGAGAGGGGTCTCCGTTTTAGGAGGAAACGGCACCGTTTCTAACGTCACTCTCCGGCAGCCAGTCACTCCCGGAACTAGTGGTGGTGTTGGTGGTGGAGCTGGAGGTGGAGTTGTGACTTTACATGGAAGGTTTGAGATTCTTTCGCTAACGGGAACCGTTTTGCCACCACCTGCACCGCCAGGTGCTGGTGGTTTGTCAATATTTCTAGCTGGAGGGCAAGGTCAGGTGGTTGGGGGAACCGTTGTGGCTCCACTTGTTGCATCAGCTCCGGTTATACTAATGGCTGCTTCCTTCTCAAATGCGGTTTTCGAGAGATTGCCTATTGAAGAGGAGGAGGAAGAAGGAGGTGGTGGCGGTGGAGGAGGAGGAGGAGAAGGAGGAGAAGGACCACCGCAGATGCAGCAAGCTCCATCAGCATCTCCGCGGTCGGGAGTGACCGGTCAGGGACAGTTAGGAGGTAATGTGGGTGGTTATGGGTTTTCCAGTGATCCCCATTTGCTAGGATGGGGAGCTGGTACGCCTTCAAGACCACCTTTTAATTAATTTACATATTATATATTGTCAATGAAAATTATGTGTGTTTTAATCATCTTTCTTTTTGGATCTTTGTATTTAATTTTAGTTGATATGCATATTTGAGTTCTCGTGTTTCTTGATTTCTTCTCATATATGATAAGATGTTTAGACGATAGAGCAATACATTTTCTTGTGTTATTACTTGTTAGAAGAATGAACCTTGCCATATACATGCCTTTATTTGATTCATTGCTAGGGTTTCGTGATGTAGCATATACCTATTAACCACCTCGATTTGATAGATATATAGGTCTATTTTAATAACAAGTACGATTCTTATAAGAAATGTTGTGGTTAATTTACAACATATTCTTGATGACATATAGGTGCGACCGTGCGAGTACATTGATCTCAGAAGTTACTTTATATGAACATTTTATACAATACGTTTACTATAATTAGAGTGTAATTTATAGTTTTTATGTTTATATAAACGCATAGACCGACAATATTTCCCTTAATTATTTGCAGTCCAATGCACATTCACTTCAGCATCTATAACTCGGTCCCTAAACGCTTACATATCTTGTAGCTTTTATTTCATTTTCTAGTTATCTTCACTTGACTGCTTAGAGCATTTTATAGTTCTCTTGTAGAGTTTAAGGTCTCAACTGGATGTCTAATTTGATTATTTGAGCATTTAAGAAACTAATGTCCAAGCGATCTCTCATCTTACTTGGAGTGGCCATGTTATAGTGCTATCCGTTCGAACATTCGAGTTACTTACTTGCATGCATAAAACTATATGCATTAATGCTCCAGTGAGACCAATCCTTTCTAACAGAGTAGTAAATTATAAAAGCCAGGTTGACCATAAGAGCACCATTAACCCTAGCAACCCATTAGGGTTGCTTAAAATTTTTTTTTTTAATTTTTTTTTAATCTGATTAAAAAAAAAAAAAAAAAAAAGTTTGGCCAATCATAGGACGCCACGTGGCATGAACAGTGTAAGCACCCTTGGCAAATAGTGCTTAATTAAGCTATTTAAGCAATGATATTTACCTTGGGGAAATGAATTTTGGGGAAACCAAGGGTAAGCACCCTTGGTTAATGGTGCTCTAAGTAGCTTTGAACAAACTGTAGGTCACGTATATTTATGCGGTTCACGTTACATTAATGATATCATTGTTTTGTGTGTTAGATTATAAACCCCATGTGTCTCAACAAACAATTCAAATATACTATGGTTTTGTAACGGTTTATATATCAGTACTTTTGTCCTACAAAAATGAGATTTTTGATTGTATATATATGGATAAAGAAACATCATAAAAGAATGATATTTGTTAGAAAATCATGAAGAATGTTGGTATGTGATTTTAGGCAAGGATCAAGGCAATGGTTGATGACAATCGTCACAGCACAGTAGTAGAAACATGAAGTGAATGGGTATTTCACGTCGGTTACATATGAATTAGTGAATGGCCTTAACATGGGAAGGTCAAACCAGGAACATGAATCACTTGTAGTGTCAGTTAATTAAGAGTTTCTGCTGCAAGAGAACAAAAAAGGGTTTGATTACCAAAATATATGTGAAAAAGAGGAATGTTTCAATTCCCTAGGGTCAAATTTATTGACTAGGAACAAAAGACCAAGCTTAAATGTTATTTAAATGACATCAATAAGAAAACATAGTATTAAAACTAAATACTTATAGATAAACCAATATACTCCAAAAGATAATTGGGTTTGCAAAGCAAATTAAAAGATTTTACGAATATATTAAAATATGATTGCTACAAATTGACCAAATAACTCTAGCCGTTTTATGGGTGGACAAAACTACAATGTAATAAGTTTAATAGAGAAATTTTGCCAAATCTGACTTTTAATCAAACATGAATGTCTCGTTTATAAGGTTGAATAAAGTTGCGTTTAAAATAACGAGTTTATAATTACACTATAAGCTTTTGTTATTAATCCCAGAATATAAACTTTTTTTTAAAATAATATTCTTTCTGTTTCATATTAAGTGTAAAAAGTTGTTACAAAATAAGTGTCGTTTTCGTTTTTCAATGATATTTTTTTGTAATTTTTTATTGGTTGAAATATGATTAATTGTATTTTATATAAAAATATACAAATTAATTATTTTTTAAATCTGTGTATACAAATATAAAATGACACTTAATATGAAAAAAAAGATAGAGTGTAGTGATATTATATGCATATACATCAAGATTGTTTTTGCCAAAACAGAAAATCAACAACTCAACATGGAGAATTTCAAGTTTACCACTTTTCATTTTTACCTTTATTAAAAATATATTTTCAAAAATATCATTTTTAAGAGGTAAATTTTTTTAAAATTAATTAGAATTCTAAATTTCACATTCTTAAATTCTACCCACACTCTACACCACCCTTTAACTCTAAACCCTAAGTCTTAAATCAATTAACTCAAGGAGAAGTGTGTTTTTTCCTCTTAAAAAACAAAGATAAAAGTGATTAAGGTATTTTTAAAAAGTAGTATAAGGAAAGTGGTATTATTGACAATTTCCCAATCAACATATATACTTTGTTATTCTATATGGCTTTTTGGGGTGTTAGGAAAAATGGCTTTTTGGGGTGTTAGAGCATGTTTATCCAGTCCATTAGAAAAAATGGGACCTACCTATTTTTTTTTCTTTTTTGCTGATTTTTAAAAAAAAAGAAAAAAAAAGATAACCAATCGCGGATCGCCACGTGTCAGTAGGACTCACGAAACAGCGCAAGAAACGTCTCTTAATTAGAGTACTTAAAGGATGATCTCTTAAGTTTTAATGGAACCCACTAATTCTATATTAATATTTTTTTAAGATCCCTAGCTAAGGGATCCTAATAAACATGCTCTTAGAAAAAATGGCTTTTTGGGTGTTAGGAAAAATGGTTTTATGGGGCTACGGAATATCGTTGTTGCTATTTGTATATACTCACATGTGTGTTTTTTTTGTTAAATATGTGAATTTTCACTAGATGAATAACGGCACAGAGAGATACAAGGTTTTGATGAATCAAAACCTAGTAATTTAAGAAGCATATCAAAGCATGATGCTAAAAAGAGCCGCAAAAAAGAAAAAGCTAAAAATGACTAAAATAAGGTTTAATCAGTTTCACATGGAACATGATTAAAACTTGGCATTGTACTACTTAACATTACTATTGCCTCAGAGGATCGTGACTTGAAACCTGATGTCGGAACCTACACCTAGAGAAGAGATCATTGGAGTTAAGAACCGGAGAACAGTCTGAGACACCAGGAATCATTCTGAAGGCGACACCAATAAGAGGACAAGCAAAGCAGAAGTGACTAAATCCTGGTCAGGCCACTGCATCCATAGGAGTCCACTTCATACGCTGCTCACTTAAAAAATGCGACAGATCAAGCTCTCTGAAATTCCAAACCAATACATCTTCAGCCGATGAGACACTGGTGAGATATTAGCAAACGGAAGTGGAGAACATAACAGCTCAACACCGGTCGCGTCACACGAGCAGAACACAAAAGATGCTGGCTACTGAGCATCGATGAGGCATGAAGCTAGGTTGATTTCCTACTGAAACATTGACCACAAAAGAGAAAAACCTCCCATCTAGAGGCGGGAGCTGAGGTCGATTTCCTTCTGAAATACTCGCATGTGTTCATGTTGTCATTTTCCTTACATGCAATCAAAGCTACACCAAGTTGAGAATAAAATGGGTTTTATAATTGTTGCTTTTTTTTTTGGTCAAAACATATCATTGTTGCTTGCATCCTAAAAGGCTTACTAAATTTTAAAACTAAGAACTTATCACAAATTATACAAAAGAAATATCTTACAACAAAGATAAAATTTCTTGTCTGCTCTTATAACTTTGAGTCTTCAAACTAAAAAAAAAATTACTATTAAAAACTGCTTCAGCCGCCCTAAGCCATTTTGTTCCAATAGCAATGAATTCCTAAGAGAAACTAAAGAACAAACAGCGAGCTCATCAACTCTTAAGATCAGTCAACTTCTCATATTGAGCTCGTATGAACAACCGACCATGCATGCTCATTATCGCATTTGTGTGAAGCGGATCAATTCTTGCTGGTAAGACAACAATCTGGTGTAATCATATATCAACATCACAAGACGATACTCAGTTAGATAATAACAGGTCTCTGTATCTGTTTAATGGCAATATATCTGAAGTATATAAGAAAGTTTTTTACCTTTTTGAATGGAGTAATGCCCCAAGGATTGTCAAGCTGCTCAGGCTCGCCTATTATAATCAGCCTTCCTGCCGGATCTGATTGAATTCGGATCTGAGAACCAAAAAAAAAACAATTATCAGGACTTTGAACTCTGTTACGGTTTCACCAAAAAACAAGTATCACCTACAAGGCTACAAAACTGTGTATAGAGACTAGAACCAGTTTCTATGTAACTAAAGGGCAACCTTTCCAAAAATCTAGGCTACTTCAGATCTATATCGTAGAAAAAAAACAGTCAATGGAACTGCTTTTGGTAGCTAACAGATCTCTATGTGTTTGCTGTGTATTGCCACAGTAATATGCATTCATACAACAAAAAAAGGTTTCAAACTTTCAAGGGAATCAGTGGTCACCTCATTGCGAAGAAGTCCAGGTACCAAAGCAAAAACCTCAAAGGACTCCTTCTGTGAATTCAAAAAAAAAAAGAAAAAAGATTTGGTCAGATTACAGATTGGGAAACAAACAATTCAGTTTGAAGCTTATTGGCGTTTCTTCAAACAAAGTCTGGCCTTTTGATCAGACCTTTCTCATGCACCAGTTACAACAGAAGAAAATAGTAGAAGTAACTCACAGTTTCTTTCACAGTTATCTTCACCCAGTCTGCAGGAGGCCCATCATCAATAACGTCAGCAACCGACCTAAGGCGCCAAAATCATATTATTATAAATTAGCATCTTGTAACATGTTAAGGTCAAGAACTGCTTTGTTATCATCCTATTACTACTTAGAGAATTTAAAAGGAACAAATGTAACATGTAAAGGAGAGGATTAGCTTTCCGTAACTGTTTTTCTGCTTCTTGTGAAACAACAAGGTCCATGCAAGTTGGTTTTGGCAGACCTGAAACACAACATTAAGCAACCGATGTTGACAAGAACAGTAACGCCTTGCGAAATAATTTACCAATGCTCTTGAGTTTTTTGTGCTTTGGGGTTGAGTTTAAGCCCATATCCTGAAAACAAAAGGAGAACATAGTTAATGGTGCAGGTGAAATCACAAAATGCGGGAAGATTTGAGGTGAAATCTTAACAATATGCTCAGTAACCTCTCCAGAATCATCAAGTCGATGTGCTTGCCAACCTTGCATAGCACGAGCTGCAGAGTCTCTACGTGCCCTTCCTGATCCCGAACCTTGATGGCTAATGACCTACATCAAAGTCCTTATATCAGGGAAGGGAAAACATTGATAAGTGGGGAAGGGGAGGATCAAAGTTTCACGGTAATTTACTAAGTTATTCACATAGATTTCTTATGGCCTTTCAACATAGACAGCTACAGCTTTTATTCAGTCAGATTGCAGAGGGTAAGGCTTAACAGGTTCGGGTTATATTGCACATTCAAGAAAATCATTTATGTATTAAATAAATGCTGAGATAAAAAGTTTAAGCTGTCATCCCCTCAGCTTAAAAAACATGTTCATCCAAACTTTCTGTATCTATCTATCTTTCCATAAACTCGAGGTTCGAAAAGCCAAAAGCATTAAAGCCACCATTTTTTGGAGATTTTCTTACCTCTTTATCGACGCCTGGAGACAGATTGACTGTTGGACCAGGAAGGTTAAGGTCACCATTTTTCCTTAAATGCTTTTCGTACTCCAAAAGTGCCTGCAATTGAAACAAAGATTCAAATCATTATGTACATATATCTATATGATAAGATAGAAAGGCAATATCAGTGCACTGAAAGTGCCAAAAGAACTAGTCCAAATTAAATTGCCATAAGACTTATCTAGGGACGACATAGATAAGTATTATAACACACCATACCAAAAAGAAGCACAAGGAAAATTGTCTGAAGTGGATAAGTAAAAATGAAGACATGATAAATGGTTTATTCACAACAACGAAGCTCACCTTCTCATAGAAATTGCGGAATGTGTAGGAGATTGTTGTGCATGTCCTGAAGATAGATAGTTAAATCAAATATGTAACAAGTTACCATCATGAAAAATCAGCAAAGACTAACGGAGAGTCTAGGGATAAAATTAGCCATACTTTGGAGGATCGAAGGATTCTCCAACTTGCCGCCAGAGCTTCAATGTGGTGACCTAAATTACATGAAAAAAGGAATCTTGAAGACCAGTAGACATTCCATTCCAGTAGAAGATTAAAAACCTTTGAATATAAACTACCAGATAGAGCTAACCACAGTAAACAAAACTACTTTCTGACAACAAATCAAATTATCTTTAATATATCTGCATAACTAAATCACTAAAGTAAGAGATTTCCTCTCTGAAAGTCTTTCCATGGTTAAAGAGACTTTTATCATCAATAAGCTTACGGATTTAGTGTTTAGAAGTTATATAAGTGTCAGCTGATAGTCATACGAGTCAACATAAATGACCCAGAAATTCAACTAACGATATGGTTTTGGTTATCATGAAGTGGCGATGATGGAATTTTAAGACTAAACTAAAAGAAGTGGATAATTACCACTTCATGACCACCTAGTTTAACGACTGCTCGCCATAGCCTACATTGCATAGTAAAACATGCACTGATTAACCAGATATATGGAGTTTATTTAAGAACAAAAGCAACACTTTTTTCCAAAAGACTCACTTGAGAGTGTTCAAAGGCTTCTGATAAAACTTAAGAGGTTTGTAGTCCAGGTGATTCTCTCTGTGAAAGGTATCCAGTTCTCTTAGAAACGCCTGTTGTTCTTCTGGGGTCCCTTCTTCATCAACTCCCTAAAGAAAAAAAAAAGTGAACTTGTTAAGTGAAAGATCACCATAACAATCTTTACCACTAAGCTCATCTCCTTTCTACAAAACAAAACAAAACACAGATATTCAATCCAAAGGAAACAGGGCTCTATTACCTCAGAATCATTCAGCAACCAAGTCTTTCGCTTTTTGGGATTTTCATCATCCATAGGATTGGGACTCAAAAACCGCACCTTAGTCTTCTTTCGAGAGTAAAGAACATCATCAGTATTGCCATGACCATTAGCCTGGCCATCACCATCCTCGTTATCCTCGAGAGAAAGGAGCTCACTTGGGGGTTGATCCTTCTCTGCCTCAGAAGGTTCACCCTTGAGAAGAACATCATGTGCCTTCCCATGACCATTAGCCTGGCCATCAACATCTTCGTTATCAGGAAGGAGCTCACTTAGGTTTTGATCCTTCCCTAGCTCAAGGGGTTTAGGTTCATCCTTGAGAAGGACATCATCAGCCTCACAAGGCACATCTTGCAATTGCATTTCCTTATCCGCCATAGAAAAAAGCTTCCTTTATGTTCTGGAGTAGTCAGCCACAGCAAGATTACATCATAAGAAAAACAAACAAGAGTAAACGTCTCTATTACTCTAGAGACTAATCACAAACCCTAAGACAGTGAACAAGCCGAGCATACAGAAAACAAAGAGAGCAGCCAAAAGAAGAAGAAGAAGAAGATATGATTGCCTGTTTCTGCAGCGACGGCGCCGCTCGGGAAGGGTGAGACTTGCGGTGGCGTGCTAGGGTTTGCAGGCGGAGAAATTGAAAGAAGATGCAGAGAGGAAAAGAGAGTATTTGAAGTCTCTCTCTACCTCTTTCTTTGTCAATGGCGGAAGATATATAGAGATGTGGTTTTTATTTTTGAAACGCTGATGAGCGACGGAGTTTTTAACACTTCACCAAAAGTTCCACAACTTTGTCATCATGAGACCCTATTTTCGATAAATCTTATATAATAAATATGATAAATTAATAGATTTTCAAGTTGGATG
This sequence comes from Moricandia arvensis, assembly GCA_905132765.1. Taxonomy (NCBI): domain Eukaryota; kingdom Viridiplantae; phylum Streptophyta; class Magnoliopsida; order Brassicales; family Brassicaceae; genus Moricandia; species Moricandia arvensis. Next base: position 144,419 of record CAJHQP010000131.1, read on the forward strand.
CATGGATTTAAAATATAAAATAATCATTTTAAAATTTTATGTAAAATTAAAGTTTCGTTAAAATCATAGACTAATTATTTATATATAGAAATTATATAGGTACAAATAATACAATGTGTTATTTATTTCCTATTCATAGTGAAGTCTATTTCTATTATTTTAAATCATAATATTTTTTTGATATTTAATAAAACTATATCTAAAACATATTTAAAATATATAATATTATGTATCTCATATATGTCAAATAATATAACAAAAACGTTATGAAATTCAAATTTATAAAATTTGTTGAATATATAAATAGTGATAAAAAATACTAAAAACAAAAAGCTTTGTGATAAAATTTGATATTCCTATATATTACCAAGTATAGTTCATGCACTTAATTTTTTGTTTTCAAAATTTCTTCTATAAATTGATATATAAATAAATCATATATATATATAAGGAGAACATCTTTCAAAACTGGAAAAATGTTTTTACCTCCAACAATGTAAAGCATAAAAAGTATTAGTGATAAAAGTAGCTATTGAGTAAATATAATTTGCAAATATTACCAAGTGCAGTTAATATACTTTGGATTTTATATATATATATATATATATATATATTTATTCTATATATTGAACATTTCATTCTTCAAAAATAAAATAAAAATCAAATATATAAGGAAAATATCTTGCAAAAAAAGTTATGATTTTATAACTGGGCCATCTCGCTAATTAGTAAGCTAGTTGGGCCTTGAGACCCAAAAAAGATAAATAAAAAATCGTCATGTGAACTATGGGCTCCATGCAAATCGAATTCAGGTCCGCTCTTTTTTCTGTCGCGAAAATAGTTTAGATATTTTTTGTTCACAACTTATTTTAATTATTTTACAATAACGAGACTATTATAGTGAAGGCTCTACAATAACGTGAGACGTTAGGGTTCCGACGCTCCGGTCTATCTCGATTCTTCTTGTAGCTTCGCCTCCTTTTATTAGTGTAAGCTTCGATCCTTATTTGCATACTTCTTCGATTAATCTGAGATCCTTTGCTCAATACATTGATTCTGAATCAGGCAGTTCGCGGAATCTGGGGTGAATTTCATCGATTTTTCATCGAATCCGTGAAATTGAGCTGTTGTTTATCCGGATTTGTGGTGTTCGAGCTTAAATTAGACATGGAGGTTGTTAAATCTAAGTATAGGGACGAAGATTTGGAGGTGGAAGAGGATGATGATGATTTGAAGAGCAGTAGGAAGGATCGTGATCGGAGTAAGGAGAGGAAGAAGGAGAGGGGTTCGGATAAGCGCCGGGAGAAGGATAGACGGAAGAGGCGGTCTGAGAGAGTTAAGAGTAGTGATGATTCTGAAGATGAGTACGATAGAGATGATGATGTTGATGAAGAGAGGGCGAAGCGTAAAGAAAAGGAGCGGAGGCGGAGGGATAAAGAGAGGGGGAAGAGACGGTCTGAGAGAAGGAAGAGTAGTGATTCTGAGGATGAGGATGAAGAAGATGATGAGAGGGATAAGCGCCGAGTGAAGGAGAAGGAGAGAGGACACAGAGAACATAGGGAAAAAGATCGGAAAAGGGATAGGGAGAGGGAAGAGAGAAAGGAAAAAGAAAGAGAAAGGGAGAGGGAAGAGAGAAAGGAGAAAGAAAGAGAAAGGGAGAAGGATAGAGTCAGGAGAGAACGGGAACGAGAGGAGCGTGAGAAGGAGAGATTGAAAGAAAGAGAGAGGCGGGAACGGGAAGATGGAGAGAGGGATAGGAGAGAACGTGAGAAAGAAAGGGGTAGGAGGAACCGGGAAAGGGGGAGGTCACGGGAGGATGGAAATGAGGAGAGTGATGATGATGTCAAGCGTGACCTTAAACGTAGAAGAAGAGAGAGTGGAGAACGGAAGGAGAAGGAGCGTGAGAAGAGTGTTGGTAGATCTACCAGGCATGGAGATGACAATGGAGATAGTCCAAGGAAAAAGAGTGTCGAGGAGGATGGTGAAAAGAAAGAGAAGAAAACCCGCGAAGAGGAACTAGAGGAGGAGCAGAAGAAGTTGGATGAGGAGGTGGAAAAACGGAGGAGAAGAGTCCAGGAGTGGCAAGAGTTGAAGAGGAAAAAGGAGGAAGCTGAAAGTGAAAGTAAGGGTGAAACGGATGATAAAGAGCCTAAGGCCGGTAAGGCTTGGACTCTTGATGGAGAATCTGATGATGAAGAAGGGCATCCGGAGGAAAAACCAGAAACAGAGATGGATGTTGATGGAGAAACTAAGCCTGAAAATGGTGCAGATGTCAAGATGGTAGACGCAGAGAAGGAGATAGCTACTACTGTCTCTGAAGTAGAAGGTGGTGGAGCTGCAGATGAAGAGGAAATTGATCCTTTAGATGCTTTTATGAACTCGATGGTATTACCTGAGGTTGAGAAGCTTAGCAGCAGTACTCCTCCAGCAGTTGAAGATGGTATTTTGGAAACTAAGAATAATGGGAAGGAAAGTGGTCACCAGCCAAAGAAAGGTTTGAAAAAATCTCTTGGTAGGATAATGCAAGGTGAAGATTCTGACTCTGATTATTCAGAACCAAAGAATGAGGATGATCCAAGTTTAGACGAAGACGATGAGGAGTTCATGAAGAGAGTAAAGAAGACAAAAGCAGAAAAATTGGCCCTTGTTGACCACTCAAAAATAGATTATGAACCTTTCCGAAAGAACTTCTATATTGAAGTGAAGGATATCTCAAGGATGACTCAAGAAGAAGTTAACGCTTACAGAAAGGAATTGGAGCTGAAAGTCCATGGAAAGGATGTACCAAGACCCATACAATCTTGGCACCAGACTGGACTAACCCGCAAAATATTGGATACGATGAACAAGCTTAAGTATGAGAAGCCAATGCCTATCCAAACGCAAGCACTGCCAATCATTATGAGCGGTCGAGATTGCATTGGAGTTGCAAAAACCGGATCAGGTAAAACGCTAGGTTTTGTTTTGCCTATGTTGAGGCATATCAAGGATCAGCCTCCTGTTGAAGCTGGCGAGGGGCCAATTGGGCTTGTAATGGCACCTACTAGGGAGCTTGTTCAGCAGATTCACAGCGATATCAAAAAGTTTTCAAAGCCATTGGGTATAAGATGTGTTCCTGTGTATGGAGGATCAGGAGTTGCTCAGCAAATTAGTGAACTAAAACGAGGGACAGAGATTGTTGTGTGCACTCCTGGGAGGATGATTGATATTCTTTGCACAAGCAGTGGAAAAATCACCAATCTGCGAAGGGTCACATTTTTAGTAATGGATGAAGCTGATCGTATGTTCGACATGGGTTTTGAGCCTCAAATTACTCGTATTATTCAGAATATTCGACCTGATCGGCAGACTGTGCTCTTCTCTGCCACTTTTCCACGTCAAGTTGAAACTTTGGCACGTAAAGTCTTGAACAAGCCTATTGAAATACAGGTTGGTGGAAGGAGTGTTGTGAATAAGGATATAACACAGTTAGTTGAAGTCAGACCGGAGAGTGAGAGGTTCTTAAGACTGCTGGAACTTCTTGGGGAATGGTATGAGAAAGGAAAGATTTTGGTTTTTGTGCAGTCGCAGGAAAAATGTGATGCCTTGTTGAAGGATTTGTTTAAAAGGAGTTATCCTTGTCTATCTCTTCACGGTGGTAAAGAGCAATCTGATCGGGAATCAACTATATCTGATTTTAAGAGCAATGTGTGCAATGTGTTGATTGCCACAAGTGTTGCAGCTAGGGGTCTAGATGTTAAAGAGCTTGAGTTGGTTGTAAACTATGATGCTCCTAACCACTATGAAGACTACGTGCATCGCGTTGGCAGGACAGGAAGGGCAGGGCGGAAAGGCTGTGCTGTGACATTTATCTCTGAAGATGATGCAAAATATGCACCGGATTTAGTCAAGGCCCTGGAACTTTCTGAGCAGCCAATCCCGGAAGATCTGAAAGCAATCGCTGACGGTTTCATGGCGAAGGTGAGACAGGGTACTGAGCAAGCTCATGGAACTGGGTATGGAGGTAGTGGCTTTAAATTCAACGAAGAGGAAGAAGAAGTTAGGAAAGCAGCAAAGAAAGCCCAAGCTAAAGAGTATGGGTTTGAGGAAGACAAGTCTGACTCAGAAGATGAGAATGATGTAGTAAGAAAGGCAGGTGCTGTTGGTGGTGATACCTCACAACACCAAGCTGCCCTTGCTCACATAGCCGCCATTGCTGCTGCTGCTAAAGCTAATGCTGCTGCATTGAATCCTCCTGTGACTGTTAACCCGTTGCTGCCAAACGGTGGTGGGCTTGCCTCTCAAGGTGCCCTTCCGGTTACTATCCCTGCCCTTCCTAATGAAGGGGCTGGCCGTGCTGCAGCCATGGTTGCTGCCATTAACCTGCAACATAACTTGGCGAAGATTCAAGCTGATGCAATGCCTGAACACTATGAAGCAGAACTGGAGATCAATGAATTCCCACAAAATGCTCGTTGGAAGGTAACCCACAAAGAAACATTGGGTCCAATATCGGACTGGACTGGAGCCGCCATTACCACTAGAGGTCAGTATTATCCGCCTGGACGTATCCCTGGACCTGGGGAACGCAAGCTCTACTTGTTCATCGAAGGGCCTACCGAAAAATCTGTGAAGACAGCGAAAGTTGAACTCAAGCGTGTTCTTGAAGACATTACAAATCAGGCTATGTCACTTCCTGGAGGATCACAGGCTGGAAAATACTCCGTCATATAATGTAAGTCGAGAATTCTAATCCACTCTACAACCCTTGGTGGTAAATTTAAGTTGTTTAACGTTAGCCTTGCATTCTTACATAGCTCTTTCTTTCAATTCTCAAAGTTCAAACTTATGGATCTTAGTTTCTTTCTTTTAACAGGAAAGCAGCCATGAGAGGGTCTGTTAAGTGATTCAAAGCACACAGTTTATTTTGCTTAACTATTATTATTTGATTACTCTTGTGGAATACAGTCTCTGCACAATTTCCGAATCTTTTCTTATAATAGACTTGCACTTGGTGTGACAGTTCTTATAATGCTTGTTGTTGCTCATCTCTCCTCTTTTAATTCTATTACCTCTCTTTTTTTGTTTGTTAGTTATGTTTAAACAATGGCTTCGTTGGATTTGCTAATGCGCATTACCGTATGGTGGTAATGGCTGTAAAAGGATGGGTAAAATCTAGCTTGATGCAGTTTTTGTGTGTTGGTTTGCTCTTAAGCTCTTAAGTCGATAGCAGCACCACACGTTTTACTTTCTTGCATCTTCCCTTATACAGCTTTGGGCATCTTTTCCGCAGGGAAAGAAATTGTGAACATGAAGCTCTGTGGGAGAAAAGGTGCTTTTACCTCTGCAATAGGTAAGATGACTTGGAGATTTAGTTCAGTTTTTGTGTATGTGAAGGGATCATCAGTCTGAATTAATGGTAAAAAGGTTGTGTTTGCATAGTACATCGGATCTGTGAACTGTGATCACCATAGTTGAAGTAAAAAAACTCTTGTATGAGTCATTGTTTTGCATATCCAAATTTTATTAAATGGTTCCAAACATAAATATCCGACGATTATGGCTCATGTGATGATAAATGGCACATACGTGATCCTAGACGAACGAGAACCTTGGTCCACAAATATGGTTTGTTGCCAAATTCAATTTCGCGACGGCTTTTATAAAGTGTTGCGTCCAACGAAACACGACCTGCATGTCAAATGGGGATATGAACGTAAGCGATGTCCTTAAAAGACCACTATATACACGTTTTGTTGTTGCTAAAAATGTCTGAAACAACTATAAAGAGCTCTTCAAAAGTACATATACAACGCTTCCTCTGATAAAGAGCTCTTCAAAACGAACGTAGCAGTTGTGACCTATTGAGGAGATGTTACGCCTCTGAATGACAAGTAGTTGGAGAACAGGGGATTCATCTATGATCTACGCTTCCTTGTTATATCAATGTACTTCAAAATCTTTCCTTTTTATAAGCGTTGTAACAAAGTTTTATCTCAATATAGTTCAGATTGTAAATTTTAAAAGTTCCATCATCAATATATCTTTTGATTTGTATGAATGTTTTTGCTATTGATCAAGGAATAATTATTTATAAATATTTTTCTTTTTTGCAACAAAGAAATTTCATATTCGCAATCGCATAAATACATCTTATACTATATATAAATAGCCTTTTATTTTTAAAATAATGTAATTTGATAAGAAAAAATAGACAACATAAAAAAAAGAATTTTGGAAGCTTTCATAATCTTACATTGCAAACACCGAAGAGATTTTTAAAACACTAAATAATTACAAATTGTTGTTTATTTAAAGAAAATAACATATATAAATTTTTGGGGGCAGTTTATTACTTGTTACAACTACTAAAAGTAGAACCGAGAAGCCATGCAAAGCAAAGTGTAAGACATTTTAGGTTTCAAGAGAGCGAGAGCCACTCTCACCAAAGTTTCTCATCATCTTCTTCGCCTCTTCTTGATTTTGTTACGTCTAGTACTCTGTTTCTTAGCTCGAAAAGCCGATAGATTCCTGTTCCTCTCAATCATCCGTGTTTCTATAGGTACAGTTAGCCATCACGATCACGTAACGATCTCTCAAAATTAAAAAAAAATCTTCCTGGAACAAAAAAGAAGAAGAAAATCTCACCGAGGATGCTCTGTTCTTGATATGTGATGCTTTTTCGTAATGTGATTTAGATTATAATGGTTGATAGATTTGGATTTGCTCATTGCTATATTCACAGATATCAAACGAGGATGAAGCTTTTGGATCTGTTCATAACCTCGTCGATACCAGTGGGGAAGATTCTTGTGATTACAGGAATCGGCTTTTACTTGGCTCTTGATTGTGTTAACATTCTCAACCAAGATGCTCGAAAACATCTTAATAACGTCAGTATTTTAAATATTCTTATTCTCTGTATGCATGTGTGATTCTTTACGTTACATAGTTGTTGTTTTTGGTTTTTACAGATAGTTTTCTATGTGTTTAGTCCTTCACTTGTTTCAAGCAGTCTAGCTGAGACTATTACTTATAAAAGCTTGGTTAAAATGTAAGTTTCTATTCCCAAAACTCTGCTTCATATGAAATGATTTGTGATTTTTTTTAATATCTTTTTCTTTGTTTTAAGGTGGTTCATGCCACTAAACGTTCTGCTCACATTCATCATTGGCTCGTTTCTTGGTTGGATTGTTATCAAGATCACTAAACCTCCTTCACACCTCCGTAGCATCATAGTTGGTTGCTGTGCTGCTGGTAATGAAAATGTTTTTGTCACATTTTTGGATTCCTTAGTAATGAAAATGTAAAAAATTCAACAGGGAACTTGGGAAACATGCCACTCATCATTATCCCAGCTATATGCAATGAGAAGGGAAGTCCTTTTGGAGATCCTGAGACTTGTGAGAAACATGGACTAAGTTATGTTGCACTCTCAATGGCGGTATGTAACCATTTTCTTAATTAATATTCTTCTTCTAAAGCTTGTTATAATATGCTAATTACAAGTCAAAAACGTTTGTTTACTAATGTATATTAGATTGGATCCATTTGCATATGGACTTATGTATACAATCTTATGAGAGTGCTAGCTAGGGAGACTCCGATAATCATCGGTACCTCCTCTACAGTTCCACTGATTCCTACTAAAGTCCTTCAAGTTGAGGAGCAGGTCTCTTACTCAGTCACAACCTGTTTCTTGTAAGCATTTTTATGCTTTTAACTTATGTTTTTTGGGGGAGATTCTGTGTATGTAACAGTTTGGAACTTGGAGCAAGATCAAGCAAAGAGTATGTTCTGCAGCAAAGAATATCAATCTAAGAACAATCTTTGCTCCTTCCACTATTGCAGCGGTTTGTTACCAAATATAATGATAACTTATGTATTGGCTCATACTACTAATAAGCAACATTCATTTGCAGCTTTTCGCGCTTGGGGTTGGGCTTATTCCTACACTAAGGAAGCTACTAATCGGCAAAACAGCTCCCCTCAGAGTGATTGAAGACTCAGTATCTCTATTAGGGTATTCCATAACTTCAAACTATCACTTTCTCAACGATTATCAAATATTTAAGTTGAGCTTAATCTATTTTCTTGAAGGGAAGGGACGATTCCTCTTCTAACTCTGATTATAGGAGGAAACCTTCTCAAAGGTAAACAACAAAACACTTTTCTTTTTTAGCAAGAAACAAAATATATCTCTCTGTTTCAATGTTCATAGGTCTGAGAGGATCAGGAATGCACAAGTCAGTCATAATAGGAGTGGTGGTTGTGCGTTACGTGTTGCTGCCAATGATAGGTGTTTTGATAGTGCAAGGAGCTCATCACTTGGGTTTGGTTACTTCTGAACCGCTCTACATGTTTGTTCTTCTGCTTCAGTATGTTGTTCCACCTGCAATGAATCTTGGTTCGTTCGTTTGGTTCTTTCAGAGTCAGAAAAATACTAACAGGAACACACATCACAAGGTTATTTCTCATATACTTTTACACCTTTTTTTCTCGCAGGTACAATGACGCAACTATTTGAGTCAGGAGAAAGTGAATGCTCTGTGATTCTCTTCTGGTCTTACGCTTTGGCTTCTGTTTCTCTCACCCTCTGGCCAACCTTCTTTATGTGGCTTGTAGCCTGAACATGTACACACACACACACACATACACATACGAGCAACATTTGCAAATCTTTACTACTTTTGAGAAACTATTAATATAATCTTTCAATGTTAAAATAGTTGAACCAAACATCCTAAAAAGCAAGACAAAGTGCTTGAGACAAGCAATGAAGAAGTTGGAACAAACTATAATACTGAGAGTTCATAAAGGGATCTTTAAAGAGAGGACTTGTTAGGAAGATCGTCGAAGTAAGGATGCTCCATAGCCTTCTTTGCTGAGATACGTTTAGCTGGCTCGTACACCAGCATTTTCTGTTTAGAACACACAAATAAAATGCATATTACTTTCACCTGAGTGGCTCTCTCAATTAATCAAGCAAGGTCTGACAGGTGTGTTTAGGGACTTACTGATAAGAGGTCAAGTCCAGACTCGTCGAGGTTTGGAACAGCTGTTGAGAGGCTCAACGGTTTCCATTGCGGGTACTCATGCCAGTCCTTGAGCTTGCTCGCTCCAGGCCACACTTGTTCATTTGGTGTTCCCAACAACCTGGACAGAATGAACAATGAAAGCAGATGTCATGTTTGTTTATTAAAGAAATGTGCAGAGGAACACAAAGCCTTACCTGAAAATACGGAGGAGCTGTTGGAGCTCAGAGTCTCCATTGAAGATCACATACTTGTTCACTAGTTCAGCTACAAACCAAAAAGAAACAAAACTGTTGGTTCTTGCCAGAGTTACAGTGAAATGAATGAAGCTAAAAGAGAGAGAGGAAGTAGATGTACCAAAAATGCAGCCAACAGACCAGATATCAACAGCAGTTGAGTAATGGGTTGCTCCAAGAAGAACTTCTGGAGCTCTATACATTAGAGTCAGTATCTGTTTTGCAATGGAAAATCAAATGTAGAGAAAAACACTGACAAGTTAAAAATCCAGACAAACAAAAGATAGGAGGATGCACAGGACTTAGACTCTAGGAATTTCAAAAATAGCATAGAAAGAATACCTCATGTGTATACTTTTTCATAGGGAGGGTGAAGGCTCTGGCTAATCCAAGATCAGCTATTTTGAGTGTCATTGTGTTCCGGTCCATCAAGAGATTCTGTGGCTTAAGATCCCTGAAAATGAAAACTAAAGATGAGTGATCTGTTTCCAAATGGGGTTTTCTCAAGGCAAGAATGAATTGTTATACCTGTGCAACACTCCATGGCCATGGCAGAAAGCCATGCCTTTGCATAGTTGGTACATCAAGCTCTGTAATCAAAAATTTCAACACAAAAATGTTTCTTTTAGCTTACTGAGTGAGAATAAAAAACCAATGTTAGAAAAAATCTCTAGAGGGTAAATAGGTGAGGATTAGCAACTAGACCGTTTATTTAGAAAGCATTAACGAACTATTGATTTAGTTTATATATATTTTATATAAATATAAAATATTTTAGTTTTTATCTTTAATTATACAATTATTCTGATGAAATATCAAAACTAAATATACAAGATAAAAATATTAGATGAATTTGTAGATTTGCACTAACATTATTGTTTAATCTAATAAATTTGGCTTGGTTTAGGTCGATTTAGACCGATTTAAAACGGTTTAAATATATTTAAAATTGTTTAAATTGATTTGAATCATATTAATAAAAATTTATGATTAATTTGTAGACTAAACGTCTACTAAACGGATTTTTAGAACCATGTAAAAAAAACATAAGACAATATAGTTGAAAACCTTGACAGTGTTCCCGGGAATGTGGTGACCAGAGTGCCTAAAGCTTCGGATGAATATCTTGAGGTCAGTGTCAACGTACTCGAAAACAAGGTATAGTACAGTTCTTCCTTCTTTGTTCACTCCTTGCTTAACATCCATCAACCTGGAGCATATGATCATTATGACAACAACATCAAAACATAATTATTTTGAATTGAATTTTTCGTAAAATTAATAAACTCGCAATTAAATATTAATATTTTGAAAACTCGGGAGCTAAAACTCTTCGTTGAGGGTGCTCTAAGCTCTACGTAGAAATGCATTAGGAAAAAACTTGGAGTAATCAAACCTAACTACGTGAGGATCACGAGCGAGCATACGCAAGATAGAGATCTCACGAAGAGTGGTGGGAGGAACTCCATCTTGGTCCTCGTGGAGACGCGTCTTCTTCAAAGCCACGATCAGACCTGTAGCCTTCTCTCTAGCTCTGTAGACTTTGCCGTAACTACCTTCACCTACTTTCTCAAGCTTCTCATAGGCTTCCATGGCTGACACAACTGGTTTACCTCCATTGATGTTCTCCATATATACCGCTTCCTCGAAAAAATCTCAGATGATGTTTGTTTGTTAGAAGGGTGCCAATAAACAAAGTGTAAGATCGGTTTATACATATATAGAAACAAAAGATTATGATAAGGTATGATCATATCTCTCTCTCTTTCACAACGGTTCTTACTTTTCAAAATTTTAAACCAGAGCCTTACTCTCGGTTTCCATTTAAGGTATACTGTATTGTATGTTAAAAATCTGAGATAACTCGTTTGGATATATATGTCACCAAATTTGTATATATTTCATTCCTCTTCAGGGATACTTGTTAACCAAAATCTATATATATAAAGTATGTTTTACTCTCTATCTAGACCTTCACCTTATTATTTAAGTATTCTATAAATTTAACACATTATCATCGTTTTCTTTAGATTAATAAATTATTCATATTTTTTAATTGTATCCAAAAATTTTTTGTCAACAATTATATTGAATCTATTAAACATATATTTAACAACTCAAACTTTCCAATCAATGTTTATTTTCAGTCCCAATAAAAAAATTTGACATCCTATATGATTCTCAGTTTCCTAACATTCTGTATAACTAAAAATCGCATAGAAATAGAACCAATTCCTTAAAACTAAAAACAAATGTCAATTCAAATACTTAACAAAATCATCAAAATTTCTAAGCGGAGGACGGGCCAACATCTAGTATGTATATATGTTTGTGCTGACCAACTGTAGATTTGGATAAATGCATGTACTTAGGTACTATGAATCCATTTGACAAAAAGAAAAAAAAAATACTATGAATCCCAAACTTGTTTTTTTAATCTCTCGTTTTCGAAACTCAACAACAACAACAAAAGTTACATCGCAAAGGAATAAAAAGAAAAGAGAGAACACGAAATGTGGGAGGGTTGAAAGAGTTTATGCAAAGTTTCATGGAAGCTTTAATAAAGAGTCTCGACTCTTTTTGCGTTTTACGCAAACTGTTGACCACCATTTGATGATGAAGAAATGGTAGTGAGAACATCAGTCACTGAAGCCATCACGCTCAGTGCTGCCTTCAGTACGTCTTGTGAACATCCTGGCTTCACTATCGTTCTCACCTAAACCCATCCCCAAAATGTCAAATATACACGATGATAATGAAAGAGAAAGTAAAAGAACATACATAAGCATATTAAAAGAAGTTGTACCTGGTCTAGATATTCCTGCAGCTGCTTGATACGTCCCATGTAGTCTTGATCTTCAACACACAGACTCACTGCTTTAGCATCTGCACCTGGACCATCGTACTGTAGCGGTCCTGGGTTTCTGTACAGGTCTTCCATCAAGAATTTATCTGCGTTCTGTCTCAACAGCCTGCCACAAACCCATTTACATATAGATTAACAACTAAGAAACACTTGAAGCAGCAACGTTAGTAAGCAAGTCTCTTCATGTTCTTACTCGTATGCTTTGCCTTTCAGATCCACCATTGCCGGATGAATTGCAGGTCTACCAATTGAAGTTGACGTAGAGCTAGCATTTTGGGACCAATTCTTCACCGTCATCATTGCCTACAAAGGTGTAAGATCAGTAACTAAAGAAACTGCATTAAAACCATCTTTAAATAAATAAAAAATAAGACAAAACTCAACTGTAATAGGTGCAGCACCACATTTCCATTTGTTCACAGGACTCTTTAGGTTGCTCACTGTGGCCATGTAACCATTCAGACCAGCTGCTAGGATATGGTAACATATATGCCCAAGAACCTGACACATTTTTTCACATTCAATGGTGTGACTCCAAAGATAATTACCTTGCACTGACATTGTGTTCAGAGTGACAGTGACTTACGTAGGCATAATCACAATCGAATTTCGATGGGAGAGATCCACGAGCTTGGTAACCAAAGAAGTGACATATCGCATTGAACTTCTTCCCCTTGTATGTGCCTTCTTTCTGTCAAGTTTCAAAGCTTTATTAATATCACATCCAAGAGTGTTTCTAGATGCTGCAAACAACTTGAATATTCGATTAATAGTATTGTGAATGAATTAGAAATCAGTGAAAAAACATGGAGCATACCAAGCGCTTGTTCATTTCAGTCTCCACGAGATACGCAAGAAGCTTCTCCGTCTCAATCTGAAGAAGAAAGCAAAACAAGCATTTAGGATTCCAACTTTTTTTATAACATATTACCTCCAACATTGTTTTTTTTGTTTTTTCCTCTTACCTGGGATAGCTGAGCAGAATCATCAGACTCGGGATGGAGTAGTAGCTGCAACATCAAAAATGAACATCTTGTAAGCATCCAGCTTTGGAGTAAAGCAAATAGAAGTCTCATGTCCAAGAATTCAAACCTGTTTCTTAATGAATGGAGGAAGAAATTCAAACAAAGCAGATGACCAAGGTGAGAGCTGAGTAGAAATCTTATCAGCAGCTACACCCTCCCTAAGTAGCCCGTGAATTTCCTGCATCACAAAAACTCAGCTTAGACATGAGATATAATAATACTAAAGCAAACATCTCAGTATTCTAGAAAAAAAAAGAGCTACAAATGATATATGTTCACAAGTGTCAATACCTTTAACAGAGCGTAGACTTCAGGAATACTCTCTATGATCCCTTCGGGAATGAGGATGACTCCATGATTCTTGTCTGGTGCCAATAAATGTTATAGCAATCAAGTTAGTGAACGGCAAAGTACTTCACATATATAGTTTTTTGGTAATGAGACCTTGTCCTGCTCTTGCTTGAACTGCATCACAGATCTGCTTAGAAATGTCAAAAATGGTGAGCTTAGATGCTGCAACCTCCTCGCCCAGTATCACCTGAGAGAACGCATCACGTGCAAATGAGAGTCTAGAGATACGAGCAGAGCACGCATGCAGATTAATTAGCTATGTTAAGAAACCGAGTTCAAAATACAAACCATGTTTGGATGAGACTGGAGGGTACACTCAAGGGCAACATGAGAGTGCTTCCGACCCATGAGACGGATGAAATAATAGTACTGCCAATAAAAAAAAAAGTGAAATTTGATACTAGAATCATAGAGAGCACAGATAACAGATTCCACATCCTTGATCAAAGTATTTCTTATCATCAGAATATGAAGTAAAAAAAACTGACTAGAAACTCTCACTAGATGGAATTTCAGCAAGAAATAATACCTTCTCTGCAGACAAAGCATCAGTACATGCATTGCTGATGAGCTGAGAATTCACCTGTACGAAGCAAAAGATCATTAGCCAAAACATAACATATGTCTCTGTATACAAGGATAAAGGGACCATATTGGCTACAATAGCTACAAAAAAAAATAACTAAGACAAAAGTAACCATGAGAGTTGTTAAGTTCAGATTTACCTTGCATATGGTGTCAAAACCAACGTTTGCCTCCACAAACTGATTCTTGAGATCTCCATTTGTAGTAACTGGAACACCAACTACCTGAAATATTATGGGTGACTCATAGTATCAATAGCTTTTACTGTTAAGAATTGGAACTGAACGACCAGTCTGCTTCACAAAGGGCTTTAAAAACCAATCGAGAAAAAGAAAATGGTGATAATGAAGACATTAGGGACCTTTGTTGAGCACTTTGCTTCAGCGAAAAATTCAGCAAGATGAGCCGCATCTGTGTTAGATGTTACACCTTCAAAGCCCCAATATAAGATCTTGGTTTAGTAAAAAAAATTTACTTCGAAACTTTGCAAATGAAATAAATAAAGACGCTAGGTATACCTCCAATGATAACAAGGCCATCTAACTTCAAATCTGTGCAAGCTTTGAGTGCAGCGTTAACCTGCTCAGTGGTTTTGATCTGATCCTTGGTTCTTCCAAGCAAATCAAAGCCACCTTAAACCATACGTTTCAATCAGAATATGGTAATGAACAAGATTCTGAGTATATCACGACAATGCCTTCATCAAATAACCTACCTTGGTTTTTGTAAGTCTGGAGTATATCATCTGTGATTTCCAGAGTCTTTTGTGCAAATAGACCTTCCGAACCACCTATGGACATTTCACATCAGGAATTAATAAGATAAATTATCACAAAGTATAAAGTTTGATGAAGTGCTCAACACCAATGAGTATCAGAGATAGTGAAACATACCCAAAAAGCCAAGTAAAGTGCTTTTGGCGTTGTGCATTTTAAGAGCCTCATATAGACCCCAGATTACATTGTGTCCACCTGGAGCTTGCCTTCCACAAAAGACGATTCCAACTCTGCAGTAGGAAACATATGAAGTTTCATAAAAAAAAAAAAAAAAACTTGGTTTACTAATGAAGTAAACCTAAGAGGGAAACGGGAAACAGGAACACGGAACCTGATAGATGGAAGCTGAGTAATGATGTGAGCATCAGAAACTTTGGCAGCTTCCCTGAGGAAGTGAGCCAAAGGCTGGCCTAAGGTATGTGGGAAAGCACGAGCAATGATATGGGAATCAGAAGCCTCAGACACAGTGGTTCCATCACCAAACTCCACACGGACAGTAGTTCCCTGCAAGTTCAAAATAGTATTCCAAATGAGAGCAGAATATAACTATGAAAGCTGACAAGTTGGAATAAAACAGAACAAATCTAATACTCCAAAACCAGACAGACGGAACACTTAGGACAAAACAGATCAGATAACATTACAATCTGGAAACTTTAGATCTGCTAATATCTCAACAGAGTTACGAAATGACAATAAAACAAACAGCAGAGACTTGTTTGATTGATTGCAAAAATCCATGATAACTATATGTCAAGCGAGAAAGCAAAATAGATCCAGTGAATGGAACAAGTGGAAACAATAAAAGGAAGGAAGCAGAAGAGTCTATGAAGAAGAAGAACCTGGAGACAAGGAGGAAGCTCGGGTTGGTACTGAGAACGGAGTTGCTGAAGAGGAGAGAGCTCTCTTGGGATTCCGAAGTCTGAATCCATGGCTCTTGTGTGTGGAAGTAAGTGTGTGTTTGGTGAGATGTGTTTGGAGAGAAAGAGAGAGAGAGAGAGACTTTGAGTGAGCTGTTTGCTTCGTTACTTGAAAAATATATACAGTGAGGGAGGGAGTAAGACTGAGAATATACTTCCCACCAACCCCAAAGCACATACAAAACTATTTTCTTGGTCTCATCCTAGTCTTTCTTCTTCAGATTTAGAACAAAATCTCTTATCATTCTCTCCTTTGACCCTTGGTATCTCGACTATTTACTAAAGAGCCACTAGATCTCTATAATCACCCTCGACAGTACCCATGTTATTAGAAAAGTTATGAATCACAGTTATCAACTCTGGGAGACTTCACAGCCGAACCCCATGTTACTAGGACACATGGAGTATGATTTAGTCTATAAAATCACACGTCTTTTGCGTAGTTATGAACAGGGTTTAGAAGTGAGAAAGATCTTAGGTGATTCACACAAGTTTTGAATTAAAAATCTTGCTGCATTGAATCGAATTCTTTTTGTACAATCCCAAGAGTAATAAAACTCAAAATTAGTTTTTCTTACATGTCTCCTCCTCTATTTTGCTCCAGACAGAAAAAAAAAAAGAACAAAACCATACACACTTTGTTCTAAAACTCCGATGTTTACATATAATGAGTACTCGATATGGTTCTTGAGCACTCATTGGACTATCACCTAGAGGTCAGAGGGATAAATAAAAACACTAGAACAACGCTTACACCTCATTACACTCTGTTTATCAGAAAGTTGAGATTGCAAATGGTGCAGGGATGAGAATGCAAGACAGTTTTTTTTATCAATCTCCAGAATCCAACAATGCCTGCAAAGAAGAGAGACCATGTCTCATTTTCTTACTTTCAAAATTACCAAAAAATCTGACTTTTAAGATGAGACCAACCAATGCATTTTTAAAAAGCTCACCTGAAACACATTTGATCTTAAGCGCCAGATTCTTTGACATCAACAGAGAAAGAGTACACTCCTGGTCACAACCCAAGTAAGAGTCGCACATCAAGTACAGTCCCATGTTTGTATTATCGAGCAGCCGACTTTTAAGCTTGTCGGTTTCATGAACGAATGTTCCGGCAATGGTTTTAGATGTAACTTGGGCTTATAAAACAGTGCAATTCAAGTTAATGGGCCTATTATACATGTTCCATAAATATTTATGGGCCAATGATAAGTTTTGATCAAAGTTTGAGCCTCTCTCCCTCGCCAGAAACTTTATTACAAGAATACTATAAAGGTCAGTTTGCCCAAAAAAAAGAATACTATAAAGGTCAAATTTTTTAGTTCTTCACAACAAGAATCGTTGAAAAAATAGAGTGCGTGTGTAATAATGAAAGAGGAATGGGAAGACTTTATAATTAATGACAGTGACATGGTGGAGCTGATTACTTTGAATACAATCTTAGATTAGTAAACAGGAAGCACATGCATATGAGACCCAAGTTTCATGTGTGATCATGTGATAACTGGGCGGACAAAAATTAAATAAATATCCCTAAAATGTCTTTATTTGTTTTGTCGAAGGAGTGTGATCACTGGATCTCAGATGTGATATTGTTTTAAATCTTGTATTTTCCAACAAGAAACAAATATTTTTTTACACGTATTGTTTATGATATTTTATCGAAAATAGACCAACCGACTTAATGTAGAGAATGGTGACAAACAAACAAACCACATAGACGTGTGACATGTTGCGAAGAAGTGGCAATCAAAAAGTTCCAAAAGGCCAAAAATGTTGAAAGGCCCACGTAGCAATTGCACTAATCATGTGACATTGCGTCTGGTTTCATTATCATTAAAAGCTTGCCGGAGATACTTATTGCGAAACAGATGAGCTAAATTTTAATATAATAAAGATAATATATACAATGGTTAAATTCTTTATAAATTTTGACGACTCTGATTAGTTCTGGTAGAAACGTATTCAATGGTATAAAAGTGTTTTTTTTTTCCTGAAAGATTATCGTACTTTTTAAAAAAAAATATATACTATTGCTCAACTCGAGTTTATAATAGTTTTCGACTAATGTCAAAAATAGCAAGATCATTTGTTACCAGACTATCGGATAAATCAATTGGACCAAAATCCAAATTCAGATTTCTCATATAATACGTTCTCAATATCGTATCTACCACTTTGTCCACAATCATACAAACAATAATTGTATTCTTTTCAGTCAAAAGAGTTCACAACTGCATTACATCTATCAAAGTTAATGACAAACTCCATTATTAGATCAGTTTAGCAACATATATTTTCATATAGCCAGAGAAAACTTACGGTGGTAAATATTGGGAGATAGATGATCTACCAATAGTAAATTTGTTGCATTAAGTTTCGTCATGGTATAGTTGTATATATTAGGAGTAGATCTAGATTCTTGAAATTATACTATTATTCAAATCTACTGAATTTGAACTTGCAAGCGTAAAACAAATATTTAGTTTTTACTGTGTGTTCCTCCGTGAAATATAAACATGTTTGATCATATACTTATCTAGTTATATTGTAGGAAAAAGTAACAAAAAGTAGTATTTTAAGAAACACTTTTGGTATGTAAACATGAGTTTTCATGTGAAGAACCGACTTTCCATGTGAAGAAACCGTGTCAACATTACCAGTTCTTGCGTAGATAAACATAGAGAGAACCGTTACAGAGAATTGATAAGGTCAAAAGATAGATCGCGACGTGACATGCCACCAACCTAAAACTCACCCTCACCGCTTCACCCATTGACCTAGCTATACAAAGCATCCATTTCAGAAAACGTGAAGAGACAATAAGATCGAGTTTCATCCACTAGTGACCAAAAAAAAAAGGAAAAAATTAGAAGCCTCCACCAACTAGGTCACTCCACAAAATTCAACATAATAACATTTCTACATTTTTTTTTTTTGGACACAAATAATAACATTTCTACATATATGTAAGTTTTCATATATATCTCGTGTCGTAAAGTTTTAAAGATCGTAATTTAGAAAAAAAAGATTTTTGAAGATCGTGGCATTTTAGAATTTTAATCTGTAATCTCTCCTGATACCTAAAAATTAATCTTTAAATATTTAAATTTAAAGAATAATCTTTTGCTAATTTTTTAATCTGAATAATATATTAACCCCTAATAATCTAATATTACCCCCTAATAATCTAATATTACCATAAAGCCATCACACATTTGATTATATATAGTGCCTTCTCAATTTATTTGGATAGCTGTCTCACCAATTAATAACGCAAGTTGGTATTTTGTTAATATTAGCGGCTACTAACTTTGTTGTCAAATCTAAAATTACCAAACTAATCAGTACGCGTATTAACGTGCTTTCAATTCTATTTTTTTTAATAAAGTTTTTTTTTTCTTTGCTCGTCAACTGTTGAAATTAATAAGCTAATGTCGTGATATGTTCACAATATAATATGCTTCCGAATATTATATTTTTACCACCGAATTCAACGATGGATTATTGTAAACGTTATATAGTATGCACATCAACTTCATTCGAGAGGTTGAAAAAGAGAAATTCTCATCTTAAACCTATTCGAAAATGGAATGGACCATTAATTGGTTGATATTTTTAAGACCACATGCATTAGCTGCATAGGGTACCAATAGATCCATGTAAACTATGCAGTCTATTTCATAGCGATATGCAGACTAGATAGATGATTAATTTTTTTCGAAATTTTATTTTATATTTCTAACACATTTCAGTAATAACATATGTTCTATTTTCAAAATTGATATTTGTTACATGAAAAAAAACGTTGCTTATTTTCTACTAACACAACTGAATTCCACACCCTAATCTCTGAAGAATTTTCATGTTTTACCATATTTTTGATATCATTTTTATTTTTATTTTCATTAAGGAAACATTTTTAAAAATATATTTTTTATTAAGAAATAAATTTTTTTAATGTTATTTAAAATTTTAAATTTCATATTCCAAAAGTCTATCCCACCCTTCAACTCCGAACTCCAAATCTTAAATTAATAATTTTAGGACTATAAGTGTATTTTTTCGTAAAAATGATTAAGATAAATATGAAAAGTGATAGTAAAAATATGATATTTTAGAGAATTTTTTAATCTACATCTTTACTATTTTATATTATAAGTAGTTTTGGAAAAAAATGTTTGTTTTAAAATATAAGTTGTTTTTACATTTAATGTATTTTGTATTTATTGTATTTTTGTATTTATTGTATTTTTGTATTTATTGAATATTTTTGTATGTATTGAATATTTTTGTATTTATTGAATATTTTTGTAATCAATAAATTAATTCATGATTTTCATCATTGGTTCAAGTTATACATATGATTAAAAAAAATTCTGAAAAATAACAATTTTTTAATATGACATTTTTAACTAAAACCAATGACTATAATTATTTTAGAATTTCAATGTAGCATCGACTTAAGAGATAAGACATTACATCATCATTTCCTTTTGATCAAGGAAGTAACATCAGCGAGCAATCAATCTTAATAATTCATGAGCGAGAGAGAGGTCCCTAACTCTAAGAAGAAGAACATTGTTTTACGTGCATAACAGAAAGCGCATATCCGTTTTGGTAACAGCGGGTCCCATCCTCCTCACGCGCTGCTTTATCCCAACCCGACCCGAAACAATCACAATGTTTTCTCCTAGAACCATATCCTTTGTTAGACCTCTTTAATGTATTCTCTTTCCTAAAGATCTTTAATGCATTCTTATAAATGAATTTTCTAATGTCTTTTCTAAAATTAGAATGAATGATATTTTTTCTTAAATATAGAAATTTTCTATTTTAGATTGAAAATAAAGATTATTAAAGAAAAAGTTCTTATACCATAATTTATATAATTAAATATAGGAACTGATTTAGAATTGCCCTCAAACTTTCAGAATAATATTAGCACATTATTACATCATGATTGACTAAGAACTATATATTTTCAAAAAAAAATATGTTGCTTTAAATGTTTTTTAAGAAAGTTTTCATAATCTAAAAATAATTAATTTTAAATCTAAAAATATTTAGATAGAAATAGTTTTCATATAAATTGTTTAAACTGACTGAAAACAAAACTAAACAGACATAACCAAAAATTGAATGTTTGAATATACCTTTTAATTCTAATACTTTAGAAATTCTTGAAATTTAAAAGATTAATCTGAATATATATCCGACTATATTCTACATACCAAAACATTTCAATAGTTATTATTATTGTTTTTTATAAATTTTACTGTAACGATTAAAAAATAATAATAAAATATTTATAAATGAGTATTATTATATATATATATATGGTTTTATAACCAATTATAAGTATTTAACTACTGAATTGGCAAACATGCAGATATGACAAAGAATCTTTCTTTTTATTCTACTCTCTCTAATCGATTATTGAGTTGTATCTCAACAGTAAATCTGTTAGCTGGAAAAAGCTAGTAGTTGCAAAAGATAATTTAACTTTTAATCTATATCCCTAAGATGTGCCCAAAATAAATTTATACCCATAAGCAAATCAAAACACTCTTTACGTTTCCTAGTTGGATTCTCTTTTCACTTTAAACTATTCATTTGCATTATCCGATTGTACAAATTAAGATTTTTTTTGAAACGTATAAAATTACATCTAAACTTTTCGTAATCACAATTACTTATATTTTAAATATTGGAGTATTTTCCAGTAGTAGGTATTTGGATAAACTTCATAATCCACTAAGCTATATATTTGATGAGTTAATCATGAACATTAATCAAAAACAGATATGTTATCAATCTTAACAGTATTTGGATAACTATAGATCAAAACTAACATAGTTATTTATACCTACTATATTTATTTAGTTTTATGAAGATAATACATAGATTAATTGAGAATAAATAAAATAACAACAAATCTGTTTAAGGAATCCCTCTGTGTGAAAGAGAGGCTTCTGTACGTTCCCATTCTCGTCCTTATACAGCTTCTCTGAGCCAGCTGTTTTCTTCTTCATCTCTCTCTCTCTCGTCGAACTCTTTTGCTCGCTCTCAAATTCCTTCCTCTTATCAAATCGTCGGCATTGTCTACCTTTCCGATCTAGCCATTTCGCCATTCGAAATCTCCGGCGACAAGCCTGATCTCGAGGTTTGTTGAATCATTTTCTTATTTTCCGGAACTTTCTCTGATCTCCGTCAATGTCGGTGTAGCCTCTGTTCAATTTTTTTTTTCGCATCGCGTGTTTTTTACCTTCATTTTCGCTAGATCTGGTTGCAATTTCGTTTGTTCTGATTTGATTCGTTGGCGTTTGGTTAGCTTTTGATTCGTCGGTGGAAGGTGTGAAAATGCCGGTGGAGGTGGAGAGAGACCAAGGAGAGGTGTCGGTGAAGGTTGATATGGAGAATGCGACTGAGAACAAACAGGAGGAGGTGGTGGTAGCTGCTCCGATCTCCAAAGAGGACGTTGGAAATGGGATCAGCAACAATGGCAACGGAAACGGAAACGAGAAAGAGGATAGCGATGGTTCCTACGTTTTCATAACGGAGAACGATGCCGTGGGAGATGATTCTGTTAAGCCGGTTGATGATGCCGTTGTGGAGAAAGATCTGAAGGAGGGTGAGGTTCTGAGTCCTGAGGAAGGTAAGATGGAGGCTACAAGTAGTCAAACCCTGGAAAATTCTGGAGAAGAGGAGGTGATTCATGGAGCAGAGGATGTTGTTGAGATCCCAAAGTCAGAAACGGAGGATCTTGTTGAAAAAAGTGTGGATCAACAGCATCCTGGTAACGGGCATCTTGAAAGTGAGGTTGGTGGTAAAGTGGAATCTATAAAGGAAGTGGAACAAAGTCAAGATTCTGAGGTTGGATCCAGGGATCTGCCAGAGAATAATGCGGATTTGCAGGGAAAGCCTGAAGGTGAAATCGAATCTGAGATTAAAACAGATGTGGAGGGACATCAAGGGGATATGATTGAAGCTCAAGAAAAATCTGATCTGGATGTAGATGTTTCTAAAGATCTTCAACATAACGAGGACGTAGCAAAGCCTTCTCTAGGTAATTCAGATGAGGGAAGTGAGTCTAAGGTTTCTCCAACTGAACCCAATGATGGAGGCATGGGTTTGGAACAACCGACGTTAGCAGATCCGGCTCATACCGTTAATGGATCTGAAACTGTGAATGATCACATTGGATCTGAACCCGTAGCAGTTTTGGAACCTGTTTCTGCTGAAAATGGTCACCCTCAGTTAGAATCAGAGGTTGAGAAAACTGGTGATGTTCCATTCACTTCGGAGGCAGAAAAGGTCAATGCTTCTGATGGTGATGTGTTGCCAGACTCTGGAACCGTGGAGGTTGGTGTATCAGCGGTAAGTAGTGATGTCCCGACTGAGAGTAAAACTCCCAGTGCCGTCAGCGTGGAATCACACACATCTGGCGAAGATGGTGTTGTTGAAAATGGTAAGAGCAATCCTGAATCTGAAGCGATTCAGGACAGTGAGTTTGTTGACAACAGCAAGGTGCAATCTGAAGCTGGAGCTGTTGATGCTTCTGTTTCTGATGAGAGTATGACTACTCATCAAGAATCTCAAGATGCCAGCGAACCTGGTGATCAAGATGAAAAACAACACATAGCATCTGAAGTTACGGAAGTTCTTGATGCCCCTGCTTCAGAAGAAAGCAGTGATGCTGTTAGTGTTTCCAAAGATAGTGTCTTGGTAGCTCCCATTTCTGATGACTTATCTTGTACTAACCAGCAGGAATCAAAACGTGAAGAAATTTCTGGGATTGTTGAAAAACTTCCATCACATGAGCTACATGAAGATGCAACTTCTGGCAATGACACAAGTGTAAATCTAAACGATGACACCAGAAGTCAAGGTTTCTCAGAGGATCATGCTGTTGATACGAACCAGAAGATTCAAGATGATTGCAGTGTTCAGTCAAAAGAAGTTACCGACGTGAATGAAAAACATGCTCCAGTTGAGAAAGTTCAAGAGAACAATTGCGAAAGGACCTTAGATACTGCTGGTGATGACTGTCTAACCTCTGCTGAGGAAGCGAAAGAGTTACCTACGGCGGATATTTCTGCGAATGAGAGTGTTGACACCATCTCTACAAACATCAATGGATCATCGAGCTTGTTGGATTCCAAAACCGCTGTCTCTGAATTGGCAGAAAGCTCAGCAGAAGGAGCGGTTGGAGATACAAGCGATGTTGCGACGAAATCTGAAGCTGCGCAACCAGTTAAAGAAAGCACTGAACTACATGTTGCTGCACCCGCTATTCAATTTGGTGAAATAAACAGAGAAGTTAACATGAGTTCAGAAGTGAATGTTACTATCCCTGTTGATGTGTGTGAGGATACGCCTTCGGAAGAAGTTCCTCAGATAAACGACGCGGACGTAAAAGATAGATCTGTGATGAAAACAGATGATGTTGACAGCACAAAAGCTCCTCTCATAAACAATGATCTAGTAAAGGTAAGCAAAGAGGAGGATTCGAAGGAGGTAAAAAATGAGACAGATGGCGCCACTGCCTCAGTTGCATCTGAAACCAAGACCTGTGCACAGGATCTTGAATCTAAAGTGGCTACATCTAGTGATACCATACATACAGGAGCTACAGACTGCGTGGACAGCCAACCTGTTGAAATCAAAGGAGGTAATATTTTAATATAAATGAAATTAGGCTATGTTCTTCTTCTTTTGAGGATGGAAAGGCTGGAGTTGACTGTATATCTAAATTGTGTTGTTCAGGAGATGCTGCGAGAGCAGATGATAAAACAGAAAGTTCTGCGGTTGATGCTTCTGAAGGACACACTGTAGCAGCAGAGATAGAGAGAAGACCATTCTACTTTCTGCCTAGAGTTCCAAGATATGATGACGAAAAGTTAGCTGAGCAACTCAAGCATGCTGAAGCGCAGGTTGAACAAAAAACACAGAGTCGGGATGCTCTTAGAGAGGACATCCAAAAGATACGCGTAAGAAATGCTTTTTAGATCTGTCATAGCGTAAATCATTTTATAGTAAATTTGGCTCTGACATTTGTTGAAATGATTATTTCTAGGCAACATGCAAGGAATATGATATCAGTTACAAGGCGGCCATGGCAGAAGAGAGATCTGCAAGAAAAGCAATGCATTCAAAACGGCAGGAAATTGAGGCCCTTCAATCTGTGATTAGCCGGGTTAAGAGTGCTGCCTCTGTTGACGATATTGATTCAAGGGTAAGGCTCCCTGCATATCACATTTCCAGCAAAGTGTTGTTACAATATTTTGCTTGTCAATCTTGAATATGCTTAATTAATCTTATTTCTCTGCCTCCAATCAGGTGAATAATATGGAACACATGATACAACACGAAACTCTATCCCTGAGTGAAGAAAAAGGATACATTCGGGAAATAAAGCAGTTGAAGCAACTCCGTGGTCAGATATCTTCGAGTATGGGTACCAAGGATGAAGTTAAGCAAGCCTTAGATGACAAAGAGAAAACAGAGGAGCGTTTGAAGGTACACTAGACTCTATACAATCTAGCAGTCATCTTTATGTCCCATCTGGATTTCTTTAGTTGATACCCGGTCTTGTCTCTCCACATTGATTCAAACCTATTTTGTCGGATGAAGGATCGTTCTTTCCTTCTATTCACTTAGAGTTCATCAGGGTGATTTAGCCACCTCGTCAATTCTTTGCGGATATCATTTACACAGTGCATAATGTGACATTTCTGATAATGGCAGATGTTGAGAAAGGAACTTGACGTCCTCAGAAACGATCTCTCAAAAGCCGAAGCAATCACAAAAGCTGCTAAGAAAAAGTGTGATGAGGAATGGGAAGCGCAGAATAAACTTCAACAACAGTTCAGAGCTGCTGATGCTGTTCGCCAGGAAGCATTTGTGCACCTACAGGATTTGAAGAAACAACAACGAGAAAAGGTACCAAAAGAGCATCTGGAACCGGACATAAACCGACAAATGCTTGCATCTTTTTTAGATTAATCCTTCATTTTTACAATTTATTTTGGTATTGCAGAACAAATATTTCTTCAAGTATAGAGATGATTCAAGGGCAGCAAATGAAATGGCTTTGAAGAAAGACAGGGCAGCCCTGCATAGCCTTTGTTCTGACCAGGTTTAAACACATGCCAAATAAATTTCTAACTACTGTTTTAATCCCTGTATGTCGGTTTGGTACTCATTATAGCCTTTAAACAGGTGGAGAATTTCATGAATATGTGGAACAACAATGAGGAGTTCCGTAGCTACTATGTAAGATGCAACACAAGGAGTACATTAAGAAGACTAGGAACACTAGATGGACGATCTCTTGGCCCCGATGAGGAACCACCACGGATCACTTATGCTGCAAGAACGGACAAATTTAGAACTGCGAGTGACAGGGCAGAGAAACATGAGACAGCTCAACCAGTTTTAGCAAAACAAGAGAAGGTCGTTAAATATGAAGGTTCAAAAGTTGAGAACAATGGAAAGGATGTTCCAAAACCAGCTGAGCAGAAGAGCCAGACCACGAAACCTAAGAAGGCCGTCAAGCCAGACCAGCCTCCACCAATTGTTAAGGAATTGGTGTCTGCTAAAGAGGAGATAGAGAAGTCAGCAACAAAGGAAGAAGAAAAAGAAGAAGAGACACCTAAGTTATCCAAAGAGGAAGAGGAACAGATTAAGAAAGAAGAGGAGAGGAGGAAACAAAAGGAAGCCGCAAAGATGAAGGAGCAGCATCGCTTGGAGGAGATAGCGAAAGCTAAAGAGGCAATGGAGAGGAAGAAGAAGAGAGAAGAAAAGGCAAAAGCAAGAGCTGCTCTTAAGGCTCAAAAGGAAGCTGAAGAAAAGGAGAAGGTAACTTACTATTATTATGTTTATGTTGGGACAAGTGATTCAAAAACTATGTTCATGTCATTGATCTGATGATTAAACTCTTTGTTGTGTAGGAACGAGAAAAGAAACTAAGGAAGAAGGAGAGAAGAAAGGGAGTTATTACATCAGAAGAGACAGCTGAAAACCCAATTGAGACATCAGAAGCTGTAATCGAAACTACAAGGGAGATTGAAACTCCAAAGAAACAAACCGCTGAGGAGAGCCAACAAATCAAGAAGTCTCACAAACCATCATCACAGTTTCTCAAACAAAACAAGTCAAAATCTATTCCACTACCTTTAAGGAACCGAGGAAGCAAGAAAAAACTGAGGCAGTGGATGTGGATTGGACTCATAGTTCTGGTCGCCCTCGCATTGTTCCTTCTGGGTAACGCCAATCTCTCCTTCTCTCCTGAAAATCTGTGGTTTATATAAAAAGAGAAATGATGAAAGTGACGCACTCTCGCACACACTTTCCCGTCGTGCTTTTCTATAGTAAGTTTTGTTGAATCCTCATCTTTAATTAGTTTGGATTGTGTTTGGTGTTTTTCTATTTATTTTGTTCTTAAAAGTGGAAGCTCTGATTCATTGATTTCACACAGACAACAGACATTAGATTGGTTTTTGCTTGCTGGGTATTGTCTAAGAAACACAGATTTTAAGTTTTGTTTTTATACCATAATATATTATTATAGCAATACCGTCTTCTCTTACTTTTAAACCTGAAACATAACGTCTCCGAAAGTCAATGTCTTAAGAAAATATACTTCATCATCTATATCCTAGATTTGTATGGTGTAATAGGTATGCAGTAGAATAGTATTATCAACTGCTATTTGTAGTCCATAGCATTTATCACTCATTGTTGTCAAAGTAAAGACCAACATCCATTCTTGATGTTGGTGAACATCTTCATCTACCTATGTACCACTTTGTGTTGGTGAAACAGCTTCAAAAAGAGTCATAGTTGAAGGAGTTGTGGATTTGGGCACCCTAATGAACTAGGAGACAACGATACTCTGCACCACGATTACTTATTTCATTAATCACAAAGACACTCCCATGCCTTTATCAGTCCCGGCTCTCGACCACGGCAACAGGGGCAGTTGCCATGGGCCCATAAATCTAAAAAAAAAATTAGTGTTATTTCAAAGGCTTTTTTTAATTTGTTCAGTTATTAAAAAGGCCCATAATTAATTAAATTTTTAAACCTGATCTATTAATAAAAATATATAACAATAAAAAATATGTACTCTCATCATCATTAAAAATTTAGGGCCCACCTAAATATGATATATTTACTAATAATAAAAATCCATATTTGTATTTTATTAAAAATAAGAACATAGCTTTTTTTTTGTATTTGAAGTATTGAATTTAGACAAAATTTATAAGTATGATACTCACAGTTTTACTAAACCTTAAAATGAAAAAAAAATCTAAACCTTAAAATGCAAACCAAAATAATAAACTTAGCTATATTTTTTTAAAAAATAATTTTTTTAATAATTAAATTAATTAATTAAAAGGTTTTAATTTTTTTTTTGCCCAGGGCCCTTCAACAAGTTAAGACGGACCTGGCCTTTATAAGACATGAAACTCGTTGCCTTCTTCTATAACCAGGAGAAGAAAAAGAGGCATGAAGAATACGATATTGTCAAATTACTCCAGAATTTTTTTAATAAATGGTCAGTCACCTACAACTTTTATATGAAGTTTAAAAAGGATTAAGCAAGATTATCTGGATGTTTTGACTCCATTAGCATCTAAATTTAAATTCCGTTTACATGATCCATAAACTAAGAACTTAGAGCACGATTATCGCGGTCTCCTAAGCAAGGGATTTAGTGATTTTAGGATTAAAAAAAAAAGAAAATAATGCATTAAGTGAAGATACGTTGCTTAATTAAAGCATTTAAGACACGTTTCTTATGAGTCACGTGTCGTTCATGCGTCATCTCTTTCTCTTCCCATTCGAAACCAAACCGATGATTCCTCGTGTCTCTCCTTTTCATCGATGGGTCGTCGTCTCTCTCCCTCCCTCTCGTGAACGAGTCCTCATCTCTGGCGCTCTTTCTCCGGTCCGTAGCTCGCCGGCGCTCTTTCTCCGGTCCGTGATTCTCCGGCGCTCTCTCTCCGGTCCGTGATTTTCCGGCGCTCTCTCTCCGGCCCGTGGCTCTCTCTCCAGCTCTCTCTCTCCGGCGCTCTCTTTCCGGTCCGTGGCTCTCCGGCGCTCTCTCTCCGGCCCGTGGCTCTCTCTCCAGCGCTCTCTCTCCGGCGTTCTCTCTTCGGTCCGTGACTCTCCGGCGCTCTTTCTTCGGTCCGTGGTTCTCCGGTGCTCTCTCTCCGGCCCGTGACTCTCTCTCCGACGCTCTCTCTTCGGCGCTCTCTCTCCGTCGGCGAAATCAAATGGAAAGGTAAATAAGAAACTTGCAATAAAGCAATTAATTGTAGAAGTTTCTTATCATTGTTTCTTAAATCACTTTTTACACTTAATACCATTAAAAAATTGTTAAGAGACCCTAATATGGGTTTGTGCAATAATCATACTCTTAGCAGCATACAAATAGTTAGTTTTGTAATATTAAACTTCAGATGTGTGGAAATTAAGATTAGGAAAATGGTTGCGTCAAACTCTGCCGAATCTCTTTGCAGTCACATGACACGTGACATATAAGCTTCTCCTATTACTCTTTTCTAATGTTCTAAAAAAATTTCTAAGGAGCATTTGTCTCAAGTAAAACAGAAATCTTAGAAAAAATTAAAGCTTTTGTCATAAAAATAATTTTTTTTAAAAATGATTAAAATAATTTTTTTGTTTTACAAATTTTAATATTTAAAAAAAAATTAAATCTTACTTCTAATCTTAGGAAAATTTTCAAAAATATTACTTTTTATCACTTTTCATTTTTACTTTTATTAAAGAGACATTTTCAAAAAATCATTTTTTTAAAGGGTAAATTTTAAAAAAATTAATTAGAATCCTAAATTTTACATGCCTAAACACTACTCCCACCCTACACCACCCCTTAATTCTAAACCCTAAATCTTAGATTCATTAACCCAAAGATTATAAGTGTGTCTTTACTCTTAAAAGACGAGGATAAAAGTGATTAAGTTATTTTTGAAAAGTGATACAAATAAAGTGGTATTTTTGACAATCTCCCCTAATTTTACTCGATAAAAATAAACTTTAAATTTAGATTAGTTAACCCAAAAGATTCAAATGTATATTTACACTCTTTAATAAAGTCTACTTTGGTCATTTTTCTGTTTGAATATTATTTTATAAATAATTTTTTAAGCTATTTTAAAGTATTCCTCAAACAAATTTAAATGCAATGATTTTCTTATATATATATGCTTAGAATCGGCTTAAGTATTCTAAAATTTATCTAAACATTCATCTAATTAATAATTTATTATAAATCGCCTAATTACGCCTATTAATTTCTTAAACATTGTTATTTTCATTTTTTTTCTTGGTGCTGGTTGTACATATAAAAATAGATTTTGTCAACTAAAAGCTAATATCTATAAATAATAATTATTTGCGTCGAGGAAATAAGATTTGAATAAAAAATAATTAGTATTTAAAAATGTGAAGACATGATGCTACTCACCATTGCTTTCAAATGATTTGAAGAATTGTTTTCTCAATGGGGTAGTATCCCATTTTTAATAGCTTGAAGGTTTTCTATAAACGATTTACATGTTTGTTTTTGCCTTAGATTAGATTGAAGGTGTCAGATCCAAAGTTTCACATCACGAAACAGTGAGTTGAAATAAGTGGTTAAGACTTAAGATAATGGAAAAATAATTGTACTAACATATTCGTGAGTCATGACCACGTCCAATGAACCTTACACTCAAAACTTCTAACAAGAAAAGTTAAATCTGTACGAAAGAGTTGGTCGTTAGATTTAACCTTTGAACGTACATCGTAGACATTATGTTCAATGTTAAATTGTAAAGGCAGAGCCGTGCTTATAGTGTTAGTAAAAAGGCATTGGCCTTAGGCCTCACATAATTATTCAAAATTAGGGGCCCCAAATCTCCAAAAAAAATTGTTTTGTAGTTCAAAATTTTTTTTATTTATGTTTCTTGACTGATTTCAAAACCAATATCAACAAGAAAATATGATTTTCTTTCCTTCATTTTATAAGTTTAATTTTATCTATTCAAGTTTAAAGATCATTATTATTCTTTGTTTTATCAACTTTGTTCCACACAATCTTTTTACACTCACATTTTATAGTTATTTTTTTTTAATATTTAGTTGTGTGAATATTAGAGGTTAACATGATATATATTAATTTTTATAAGATATATGAAAATAGATGTATGTTTAGTGTTTGTTTTATATGAGTATTAGTCTTTCTTAATTTGTTAAAAGAGTTAGAAATAAGTTCATAAAACAAATTTAAATTCTTTAAACACTATCATTTTTAGTTTAGACATTTGATTGTCTTATACTATCATTTATAAGTATATCTACTATTATAAAAAAATACATAAATATAATTTAATTAAAATTTGCCTTAGGCTCCTAAAAGAGCTGGCACGGCACTGTGTAAAGGTTCCGTCTGATTTATTTTAAGTTTTTATTTGCAAGTAACAAGAATGATATTTTCATATATTTTCATAATGTCGTCTACCGTTTATTTTAAAACAAAAAAGCATAATATATATATATATATATAAAAAAAATTATAGTGGTTCGAAAAGTAAGAGATCATAAAACAAAACAAAACAAGTTTTCGGATCAGATTATTTAAAGATAACAAAACAAGATTGTTTAGAGATAACAAATTTTTTTTAGTGATTAGGACTTGTGGCCTAATGGTTTGTGTCAATGGTGGTGTTTTTGTCATTATATATATATATATATCTATCCATTAAATCTTGACATATTGATAATCTGTATTGGAGGGTTGTATGAGTATATCCGATTATACTCTCAAACTTTATAAAACATGAAAAGATTCGAGAGCAGCACTCATGATCTGCGAAAAGAATGTTAATTGTATGAATCTTTAGCATAAAGTATATCGAAGATGGGACAAATATGCACAGGTCACTTACAAATATATAGACAGATTTATATATTTTAGAAAAAAAATTATAAAAAATACTGCAACTAAATTTTATTAGACATTTTAATACTTGTTTTTTTTGCTATCCACTTAAATAACCAAACTAATTATTTTATTTATCTTAATATATTTACTTTTAAAATTTTGTTGATTTCAATACCAAAACTATAGTTTCAAATAAAAATATTAATAATTTCAACAAAATTTGAAAAAAATCTCTAAAATTAAAAAAAAAATCTTAAAATTTTCTAATTTTGATTTAAATTTTAGTAATAAAAGTAACTGAATTTGGTATAATTTTGAAATTTTATAATAATTATTTTAGTTTTAATTTCAAATTTAGTTTGTTTTATGAAGTTTAACCTAATTTATTTTATCCGTAACTAAAATATTCTAAATTCTAAAATTTATTGAAAATTTATTTATTTATTTTTAAATTTAAATAAAATAGAAACTTATAAGATCTGTTTATATTTTTGACTACAAAGAACATATTTTAGTCATGAGTACAGTTTTAAAAATGAATGTATAAAATGAATACAATAGTTTAAAATTTAAATCGGATAAAAAGTTTAGATATTAATTTAGTAAGATATTTTTATGAAAGTTTACTTATATTTTATAGTAGGCACATTACTTTTTTGTTGGTGTGACCAATAAAATAAAAAACCGCCGGTGTTGGTGGTAAGAAGCATGTTGCATGAGGGAATGAGAGATTAGGCTGAATACACTGCACGTTCCCATCTGTGATTGGATTTTGGACCACCATGTGACATTTGAGTACTCTCTTTCATTTTCAATTCCTTTTTCTTCCAACGTTTCATGGTTGATAGTTTTTTTACTGAATTGGTGGTAGAAAATAATTTTGTTTCGACTAAGAGTATTTTATTTGATTTGAATTTTTCCTTTTCCAATTATAAGAATGTATATTTCCATTTGCTACAAAACTCGTTTTAGGCAGCTATTTCAAAATATACACGTAATTATTCGGTTTTAGTATTATAATTTAATAAAATAAGAATCTCTCAAGAATTTGTTGTTCGAATTCTTTTAACGGTTGATTGAATAATTCTGATAGTTCAACTATAAAAAAAAATTTCACAGATGACTTGACAACTGATAATATTATATGTTTTACTTTGTTAGCTTTCAACTAACACTATTCATTATATTACAGATTAATATTATTTGGTTTCAGTTTTGTATGGCATTAGATCGATTTAAAAGTTTTTTGATTGATGTAAAAGTTCAATCAACATTTTATGATATTTGTCTATATATAAGTTAATAGATCTGGATATATTAATATTTATTTATCAAAATGCGGTAACTATAACTCAACTCCTTGAAGACACTGATCAAATGATTTCTATATAGAAATCAAACCAAATATACATAAACAGACATATAGTTACATGAATACGTGTACATGAATGAGTTTGTGTGAACAAAGAAACACTTCTGTTGCAGAAAATGTTAAGAAGAGAATTTGTCGGGCCACACACTTTGTTCGGATCAATTATTTACAACAAATAATGCCCACAGTGACATTATTAATGAGGGTGTTCAAAAGTTTACAGAATCCTGATGCTGAAACCAAATTAAGAACTTCATGGTACGGCTAACCAAACAGCTAGCAAACAAAACTGGAACGTTTTATAATCAGGAATGCATTATTCATTTGACACTAAAAGTTGAACGTGATAATAGCAATGATCGACAAACATTTTGAGCAAATTCAAACTTTATTATTATGTACTCGCTTCTTTAGGCATTATAACAATCAGTCATGTTCCATAAGTGTTGCATCGATTTTCTATCGACTAAAGTTAACAGGTCAATCAATTTTTATTTTTGATAACATTAGGGTTAAATCTTTTTTTCTAATGAAGTTTATAAGGTTAAATCAACTAAAGAAAATAGTGAGAGTACTTGGTTAAAAGAGTTGTAGTACTAGGAAAAGTATCATAGTCGCAACAATGAAAACAACATATTGATTATATAGTGCGATTATGGTCCAATCCATTGCACTCGTCTTTCCTTACCAACTCACAGCTATTTCCCTTTCACTATTTCCAAACATATATATATATATATATATATATATATATATATATATATATATATATTATCTATGATATTTCGTATATGGCAAATCTAGTAAATAACTTTTTCAAGTTTTTGTCATAAAAATAATAATAAAAGTGATCAAACTATTTTTTTTTTTTAAAGTTAATATTTTTTTATTTTTTTCAATTTTAAATTTTACCCTCAAAGCTCCACCCCATAACTCTAAACCCTAAGTCTATATTAGTTAACCCAAGAGGTATAAATGTATATTTACACCATTTAATAAAAATTATTTTAATTATTTTTTTCCTTAAAAATTATTTTTGTGACAAAAACTTTTTTAGATATATCTTAGGATAATCCTCTTTCAGCTTATATAGTGATCAAAAATTACATGTTGGCTTGCCAAATGATGACATCTTTAGATAAAAATGGAAAAATTACTCAATCATATTCATTTTTTTGTCAACACTTAATTCCAGTATATTAGTGAATACTATGCAATTAGGTAATGACATTCGCACTACACGGAAATTTTATAAAATTTATGTTTAATAAATAATTATTTTCTTGAAAAATTAATAGTAAGAAAATATGTAAAATATATTTTAATGATTTAATCAAACTAAAATTGTAAAGAAGTTAATTTTTGTCAATTCAAGTATGATACATATTTATAAAGTTTTAAAATTAAAATATTTATGCATTTTACATGGTATATAGTTTAATGTACATGATATTATAGATATTTCTATTTTAATCTGAACATCAATTAAATAATATTTCTTGTTCATATGATTTTATGATCATTTGTATGTTAAATAAAAAATTTAAAGCATCGATCACAAAATTTATAGTGTGCAACTTTTAACACATTTAATAATTTATAGTTGTTTTTAAAAGAATTTATAGTCTTTTTAAAAGTTTATACATAACATATACAATTTTTTTTTAAAACAAATCTAGTTAATATGATTTGTTAGTTTATTTTAATGATATAAATTAAACAAAAATGATATATGATACACAAATTGTTATTAAATCTTTATTATTTCAAATTATTAATTATCATATAGATTTTAATTATAGTATGTAATTTCATATCTTTTATTTAAGAAAAGAAAGAAGAGTATCTTTTATAAATTACTAATTAAGTTTTTTGTTCAACATTACTAATTATGTTATGGTTAATTTAATGAGAAAGATAGTATATGTTTAGATAAACCAATTTATTTTTTTAAATACTCTAAGAATTATTATAATAATGGTACATGGTATAATTCATACGGTATAGTGTTTTTCAATTAATATATAAGGAATATGAATCTTACAAATTTTTTGAATTTTTTGAATAAGAAGATGTTTTTTATGAAAAAAAATGAAGGTGAAAAACACTAGACTACAATTAGAATTTCCGCATGTAAATGCTACTTGCTGTACTTTATTTGTTCTTATAATTAGTATTTTATATAATTATCACTATATATCTAATGTTTTATATATAAGCACCTTAACTAATGTTTTATATATAAGCACCTTAACTAATTATTACAGCATAGTTATTAGCATATTCCATTCATACCGATTACTTTTATGGGGAATTTTCAAAAATACCACTTTCCTTATACCACTTTTCATTTTTATCTTCATTAAAGAGATATTTTCAAAAATACCATTTTTAAGGGGCAAATTTTTAAAAAATTAATTAGAATCCTAAATTTTAAATTCCTAAACCCTACCCCCACCCTACATCACCCCTTAACTCTAAACTCTAAGTCTTAGATTAATTAACCTAAGGATTATAAGTGTGTTTTTTCCTCTTAAAAAATAAAAATAAAAGTGATTAAGGTATTTTTGAAAAGTGGTACAAGAAAAGTGGTATTTTTGACAATTTCTCTACTTTCATTCTCTAAATTTTTTTAATTCATCATTCATTCATATACTCTATATATATCATAGTCTCCAACTCTCTTGATATTCTATTTCATGCAATGACTATTAAAACAGTCACCAATTGAAACTCTTGGCAGATGTAGGATTGACACTACCTAACTTTGGTAGGGTTGTAAGAATCGATGTAGAACGAATAAAATTTTGACACGAGATGATTAAATGAGACGCGATTAACGAAGATAAGATTAGTATTTTCGAATAATGCTAAAATACATTAATAACGAAATTGATAAACAACGTACGTCGTTTTCTAGAATAAGAGAAGAGGAAGAAGGACAACGAGCCACTTGCACTCGCGTAGGGACGCAACATAAAGCCGTACGTGCGTGACTGTGAGATGTGGTCTCTCCATCTCTCTCTCGTCTTGTCCAATATAATTGCCCAGAGGAGGATGGGGCTACGTTTGTAAATATTCAGAAAATGTATGGGTAGTGTAGTCTTTTCCAATTTCTTGACAGGTCTTCACATTTACATTACGTGATGACGACGACTTCTCCGTAACACGGTGTCGAGATTCAGGCTCTCAATAGAAGACGGTGTAGGATGAAATGGGTCTAATCAATTTTTTAGCTATGGAGTATGAGGTGATCTGGTTAATATGGAAAGGAACGCACTTAATAATAAAAAGTAAATTATATGTTCTATCGTATCCATTTTTGAAATATTTTTCGACTAATATTAGAGAATAGCTAAATCACCTTTTACTATTTAACTATCATATAAATTGCTATAAAAGAAGAATAATCATTATTGAATAAGGCCATGTAGATCTTGATTGTGTATCAGATTAGACAAGTTGTTAGGCAACATTTGTTAGGAGCTCCATGTCTCGAAAGAAAAGTCGACGATAGTATCGTTATCACCATCACAGGTTAGGCATGTTACATGTTTATAATAACTATATAGTACTTAAAATTAAATAAATGTACCGGTATAACATGGTTCGAGTTATAAAATAGTTTGGTTAGTGGGACCCCACGTTGTTTGATTAACTTACAAACGTACCCCTGGATTTCGACTGCAATCATGAGAATTTAGGGTCGTCGGACTATAGTTTTCAACTGATAATATCATACTTAAATTGTAAAATATCATTTCAAAAGAATTAAACTAACCATATTAACGTTTCTTATTTTCTTATATTTCATTATTAATATAATAATATATGTCCTTATCAATACATTCATACTTTTGACCTAACTAGTTTTTTTCTGAAACTATTAACCTAACTAGTTTTTATATTTGTTTTATACATGTTGTAGGCAACTTCACTAATGTAAACTTAGAGCTGATAGTTTTGGGGTTTTCAAACCTTTCTTTTTCTTTATGTACTGTTAACGTGTTTGAATTTTATCTTGCTTTATAATAAAACTTAAAATCATTCCCATCAATAATTTCTAAAATTTATAACAATAATAATTATTTAATGAATATTCTAAAACTTGAAAATTTTATGAACTATCTCACTTAAGATATACTTTTAAATATTTAAAATATTTATATATTATTTAACTATTTTATATTTAAAATTATTATTTACTATTTTGTATTATATTTGAGAACCTATTGAATAATATAAATAATGAGGAACATATGACAAAATTTAGAACTTCAAAAAAATTCCAGTTTGCAACATGTCAACTTTAAATTGATTAATGATTGTTATTTAACTAATATATATATAAAATGCATAAAAATATAAGAGCGGACAATCTTTCACGAGGTGTGCGGAATCAGCTGTCCCAATATAGTTTATATGGATTCAAAGTTATCAGTTTGGTTAGAAACTTTTAATCGAATCTGTTTAAATTGATAACAAAAAATATATAACTTTTTTTTTTCTTGAAGCTACTTACATTTCAAAATAATACTCCTATCATTATAAAGAATCAATGTTTTTTAAAAAATATTTGTTTTTAAATATATTTTTACATGTTCCATATAATTTTTTTAAGTAATACTCATTTTGTTTCAAATTAGTTGTTGTTCTAGAATTTTACACATAAATTAAGAAACTAGTTAATTGTTTAAATTTATCATGACAATTAGGAATGTATAACATTTATTGTTTATCTTAATTTAGTTAACGGTAAAGAGATAAATTAATAAAAAATTGCATTAAAATCACAAATACTTATTTTGTAACAAATATTTTATTCTAGAACGAAATTTAACTCAAAATAGATGAGTAATTTTAAATTGAAAACTTCAAAAAGTTTTGTTGTGTTTATTTCATTTCTATTTGGTGAAAATTGTGAGAAATAGTTAAATACAAAAAATAATATATTTATAATACAATTTAATTTATTTTATTAATATATGTTAATTTTTTTGAAAATGTATATCCTTGAAACAGAAAGGCTATTAGTAACACAATGATCATATTTTCATATGCCACATAATTTGTTTTATTTTTTCTTTATGTAACTAACAAGTATGTTGACTAAAAATAAGGGTTAAAAGTAAACAACTTAAAAATGGATAAAAAAAAGCAAAAAACAAAAGAAAATGGAAGTGTCTTGGATCCTTCAACTATCAACTCTATCTCTCTCTCATATGGCCGGCTCGAATATTAAGACACAAATACCCCTCTTCAATCTTCGTATTTACACTATATGCCACCACCGTAAAAAAAAAACAAAGTTAATCGTACAAGGGAAGAGACAGACATGAGCAGAAGAAGAACAAGGACAAGCTTATCAAGCACAAGACGAAGACAGAACAACAAGGATAAATCTGAGATTTTGCTCGAAAGAAATTCACTCGAATAGAGAGAAAGAGAGTTGAAATAAAAATCTAATCTTTCCCCTTGTTTCCTGGATCAGATCGAGAAAGCTACAAGCTTTGAAGATTCTCTCTCTCGAATCTCTGGGATGTTCTCTCTCTACCTGAGGTTTGATGCTTGAAGCTGCGACTACTCTGCTTCAGATTCGCTTGTTTACTGAATCGAAGCTAAGCTAGCTTAAGGGCGTAGTAGATATGTTTAGATACGTTGCTTCGTCGTGCTTTCCATAGACTCAATAGAGATACTCTTGTGAAAAGTTTGAATCTTTATTGGAAAAAAGAGGATTTTTGAAAAAGGGTCGGATCGATTTGGAGATATGGATGAAGTAGGCGCTCAGGTGGCTGCTCCGATGTTCATTCACCAAT
Organism: Moricandia arvensis; assembly: GCA_905132765.1. NCBI lineage: Eukaryota > Viridiplantae > Streptophyta > Magnoliopsida > Brassicales > Brassicaceae > Moricandia > Moricandia arvensis. The sequence continues at coordinate 183,347 of CAJHQP010000131.1, forward strand.
CGCTTTCTCCTATGGGGAGAAAACGCAACCTTTATCACCAGATGCAGAATCGTTCTGTTCCATCTCAGCCTCAGCGTAGAGATGAGTGGACCTCTAACATGTGGGAGTGGGATAGCCGGAGATTCGAAGCTAAACCGGTGGACTCTGAGGTTCTTCGGCTTGGGAACGAGGTACAGTTTGGTTTGACTTCAAGGAAGGTGGGAGAAGAGAGGGGGCTTGATTTGAATCTTGGAAGCTGTGTAAACGCTGTGGAGGAAGAGACGACGCAGGTAGCTAGACCGAGCAAGAAGGGTCGGTCTGGATCTCCCGGAACCGGTGGTGGGAGTTATCCGGTTTGTCAGGTGGATAATTGTAGTCAAGATTTGACTCATGGTAAGGATTACCATAGAAGGCATAAGGTTTGTGAAGTTCATAGCAAAGCTACTAAAGCTCTTGTTGGGAAACAGATGCAGAGGTTCTGCCAACAGTGCAGCAGGTAGAAATGAACCAACTTTTGTGGACATGGTTCTGTCTTTTCAGGATTTGGTTTTAAGATGAGTTTCTTTTTGCAGGTTTCATCTTCTTTCTGAGTTTGATGAGGGGAAAAGAAGCTGTAGGCGTAGGTTGGCTGGCCACAACAGACGTAGGAGGAAAACAACACAGCCTGAGGAGATTGCTTCTGGTGTTGTGGTTACAGGGAACCGTGATAGTTCCTCTAACGCCAATATGGATCTTATGGCTTTGTTGACCGCCTTAGCCTGTGCACAAGGTACTAAGTTTGCGACTATGCAGGAGCTTTTTCTGGTTCTAAGTGTTCTTGTTTTATTAATAGGCTTGTGGTCGGCGATTTGCAGGTAAGAATGAGGTAAAGCCTATGGGGTCTCCAGCTGTGCCTCAAAGAGAGCAGCTTCTTCAGATACTTAACAAGATAAATGCATTGCCTTTGCCTATGGATCTCGTCTCTAAGCTCAACAATATTGGAAGTTTAGCCAGGAAAAATACTGATCACCCAGTGGTGGTGAACCCTCAAAATGATGTGAACGGGGCTTCTCCTTCCACCATGGATTTGCTTGCTGTTCTTTCCGAAACGTTAGGCTCATCTTCACCTGATACGCTAGCCATATTGTCTCAAGGTGGGTTTGGTACCAAAGACAGTGACAAGACTAAGCTATCTTCTTATGACCATGGTGCTACAAACAATTTGGAAAAGAGAACTGTTGGTGGAGAGAGAAGCAGTAGCAGTAACCAATCTCCTTCTCAGGATTCAGATTCACATGCTCAAGACACTAGGTCTAGCTTGTCTCTACAACTGTTCACCTCCTCACCCGAGGATGAGAGTCGACCAGCCGTGGCATCCTCGAGAAAGTATTATTCGTCCGCCAGCAGTAACCCTGTGGAGGATAGATCTCCATCTTCATCTCCTGTCATGCAAGAGTTATTCCCATTGCAGAGGTCCCCTGAAACCATGAGGTCTAAGAATCACAATAACACAAGCCCCGTGAGGACTGGGGGTTGCTTGCCTCTTGAGCTCTTTGGTGCATCAAATAGAGGAGCTGCAAATCCTAACTTTAAAGTATTCGGGCAACAGTGTGGTTATGCGTCTTCTGGTTCTGACTACTCTCCTCCTAGCTTAAACTCTGATGCTCAGGTTTGCAGTTTGTAACCTCCTCTTTAGCATCTCTATTTATATACAGAGGGAAACAAACTCACGAATTTATTTTGTATGGTATTCAAACAGGACCGCACTGGAAAGATAGTCTTCAAACTACTTGATAAAGATCCAAGTCAGCTCCCTGGAACATTACGAACTGAGGTGATAATTTCTTGGCATTTTCTACCTTTCCTGGAATATAAAGTTATTCGTTGCTTCCTTTGAATACTCATAGTGATTGATTCTCTCCTACTTTTATTACAGATCTATAACTGGCTGTCGAACATCCCATCAGAAATGGAGAGTTATATTAGGCCTGGCTGTGTTGTTCTATCTGTCTATGTAGCCATGTCACCTGCGGCCTGGGAACAAGTGAGTGGAATTATTTATAATTGTTTGTTAATTGAACTATACTACGCTATGTGCAGCATCTTATGAACGGCTTGTGTTTTTTTTTTTCAGCTCGAGCAAAACTTGCTGCAACGGGTTGCTGTTATGTTACAAGATTCTCACTCAGGTTTTTGGAGAAACTCGAGGTTTATAGTTAACACAGGCAGGCAGCTCGCTTCACACAAAAATGGTGAGTGCTCATGACTTTGTACCTGTATGTCACTTTAATGTTTGATTTTTCAATAATAATCATTAACATGTCACTGTTTACAGGTCGAATTCGCTGTAGCAAATCTTGGAGAACCTGGAATTCGCCAGAGCTCATCTCAGTGTCACCTGTAGCTGTGGTAGCGGGTGAAGAAACAAGTTTGGTAGTGAGAGGTAGAAGCTTGACTAATGATGGGATCAGGTAAACTTAAATCACCTCAAAAGTTTCGTCATTTCTTTGTCTTTTTTTTCTTTGACAGTTCTAACCTTTACTATGATCTTGCTTCCAGTATACGTTGCACACATATGGGAAGCTACATGTCAATGGAGGCAAGGGGGGCAGCGTGTAAACGAGCTATATTTGACGAGTTGAATGTAAAATGTTTCAGAGTCAACAACGCACAACCTGGTTTCCTTGGACGTTGTTTCATTGAGGTATATGACTTCATATAACTGAACTTAACAGCGTTCTTTGTTAACCTATAGATGTTATGTTCTTGTCAATCTATAGATGTTTAACGTCTTATTTTGTGTACAGGTGGAGAATGGGTTTAGGGGTGACAGTTTCCCATTGATAATTGCCAGTGCATCTATTTGCAAAGAGTTAAATGGCCTCGAAGAAGAGTTTTACTCCGCAAGTCAAGATAGAGCAGAAGAACAAGCACAGACCTCGGATCACCGTCCCACATCAAGAGAAGAGACTTTGTGCTTCTTGAACGAGCTTGGTTGGCTTTTCCAGAAGATCCAGACCACTGAGCCTCGGGAACAATCCGAGTTTTCCCTTTCCCGCTTCAAGTTTTTGCTCATCTGTTCAGTTGAAAGAGACTACTGCTCTCTCATCAGAACACTCCTCGACATGTTGGTAGAGAGAAATGTAGTGAATGATGAGCTGAATAGAGAAGCACTGGATATGCTCGCCGAGATTCAGTTGTTGAATCGTGCTGTTAAGAGGAAAAGCACAAAGATGGTCGAACTACTCATTCATTACTCTGCAGGGCTGGGTTCCTCCAAAAAGTTTGTGTTCTTACCCAATATAACCGGACCTGGCGGTATCACACCTTTACATTTAGCAGCTTGTACATCTGGTTCAGATGATATGGTTGATCTTCTCACCAATGATCCACAAGAGGTAACTTTCTTTCTCTTCCACTCACCAAAACCATCCCTTATAACTGATAAAATCCGTTCTAAAACTGTTACAGATTGGATTATCGAGCTGGAACACTCTCTGCGATGCATCAGGCCAAACTCCACACAGCTACGCTGCAATGAGGAGCAACCATACATATAACTCCTTGGTGGCTCGTAAACTTGCAGACAAAAGAAACAAGCAAGTCTCACTTAACATAGAGAGCGAGATTGTTGTTGACCAGTTGGGTCTGAGCAAGAGATTAAGTTCAGAGATGAACAAGTCATCGTCCTGTGCAACGTGTGCAACGGTGGCTCTAAAGTACAGGAGGAAAGCCTCGGGCTCACACCGGTTGTTCCCAACTCCTATCATTCACTCAATGCTTGCGGTTGCAACTGTATGCGTTTGCGTCTGCGTTTTCATGCATGCTTTCCCTATCGTCCGACAAGGATCTCACTTCAGTTGGGGAGGTTTGGATTATGGCTCCATCTAGGTGAGAGAACAACAAGTAAATTATATACTTAATTCTTTTGGCTTCACAAAAGGAAAAAAGAAAGACTTTACTACGGTTAATGGAAAGCTCATGAGGCTTGACTGTGAGTCTGCAAGAACGGCTAGATGGAGAGTTTCACGGTCGGCGTCGAGAGTTTTTTTGTTTTCAGTTATATATACTTTGGTTGGCTAATTCTATTGTGTATTTCTGTGTATTTCCTACTTATTATTGTTATTTTGACTAAAATATAGTATCCTTCATATACGAAGCAGTTATTTTACTATTTTTGCATTTTTTGGTTCTTTGTATTTGTAAATTTGTACTTTGTACAAGTGGTCTTATGTTATTGTAACTTAAGTTTTTCTTTTCACTTATGTCTTCACTTCAAAGGATGTGTCTATTTTCACTTACTATTCATTCTGGTTCTTTCCTTTTTCGTTTGATATTGCAATGCTTTCCAAATTGTTTATTTTAGTAATCCTTTTTTTCTACGTGTTGCACTATCTATCAGGGGCGAAATCAGTGCCTAGACTATGGTGGCACGTGCCCCCATAATTTTATAAATATTAAGCGTTTTGTATGTAAAAACAAAAAAATCTGATAGATTATATGGTTTAATAGTGTTGTGCACCCCCTTAAGAAGTCTCAAGTTTGATGCTCTCTTAGTCTTTATTATATTTTGCACCCACAAGAAAATTATTCTGGATTCGGCCCTGCTACCTATTAAAGGCGATGAGAAGATTGTACTGGAAAGCATACTTGTATATTCACTCTGATAATAATAAGAGGTTATGGATGTGCAATTTATATAAAGAATGATCGTACAATTACTTAATCTAATTTGCTAAACCATTTACTATGTAAAAGCTAAGTATATGGAAGATAGGTGGAAACCAAGAGAGGAGGAAGCACGCAATGATAGACTGATCAGGGTATCTTGTCACATAGATCCCAAAATGCCATAACAGGTTAAGGATTCCCACATGGATTGTCGAGCTTCTGAAACATCACGAGTCACTAAATCTTTAATTTGAGTGTATATCTAATGTATTGGGTCACAGGTAAAGGATTCTTGAGTTAATGTGATTCAATAGAATATCGGTAGGTTGATTTAAAATGTGGAGTGGTGGGTCTCATTTCTCACTATATAATTGAATGGGAGTTACATTTGAGGTGTCACTCTTTTCCAAGATGCTCTACTAATATTAGGTAATCAGCTTTTTGGTTTTCTTTCTTTTTATTTAATATGTAACACTTAAAAGTCAAATAATTACAAATAAAGTAAATTCCAAATAGTTTTATTTTAAGGCAATTCCAAATAGTTGTTAACATACTTTTTTTTCTTTTTTGAAAAAAAGTTGTTAACATACTTTCATATTTTCAAACATCAAAAATGTTAAATGCGTTTAATGTGCCGTCCATAATATACTGTACTTAAATCTTGAATAATTTGATGAACAAAGCCCACAAACATTATATATTAACATTACTTATATATTCAAACTAATTAAACAATACACATTATTCTTCATTATTTGTTTCCACAAATTTAATTAAAATAATATATCCCTCTCACCCAGACCATAAACATCAACACGCCATTCTATATGTACTTTCACAAAGCCATGCAGCAATACAATCATTTCCCATTCACATAAACACTCATGATCAGTAAAATTACCCTCCTCTGACACGTGGAATTACCCTAGTAACACCTCCATTCCCTCCTCCTCCGCGTCCACCACCACCACCACCGCCTCTAGTCACACCGTCCAAAATAGCTTCACCGACACCTTCACCAAGACCTTCCATTATACCCCCAAGAAAATCAATCACAACCTGCGACGCCACCCTTGCCGCCGTTCCCAAAACCGCCGGAGACTTATCCCTTCCTTTGTGTCCGTTTGCATGGAGGCCGTTTACGGCGGCGTCCTTGGCGCAGACCGCGTGCAAGTGGTAATCACAAACGGTGCAACGGTAAACCCTGCCGACTCGCTTACCTCTCTTGCACTCTCCGCAGAGGAATCCCCCGGAGTGGTCTCCGCCGGTTTTGTGGGCGGAGGAGGAGGAGGAGGAGGGGAGGAGTTGGAGAGGGTGGTGGTGGAGAGAGGAGGAGGAGAGGGAAGGAGATAGCATGGCGCAGCCAGGATGCATTTGGAAACTGCATGCTTTGCATCTAAAAGTGTAACCTTTTGGTGATCTTCCACACACGTCGCATTTCGATTTCATTATTCCTCCTTTTGCTGTTATTCAACATCAACATAGTAAGACAAAACTATTAGCAAAAAAAGAAACATAAAAGAAAGATAATCAAACCTAGTAACTTGACACCTAATAGTTATCTAGTAATTAGTAACCGTTAAAATAGCATAATTATGATGTTAGATTCCATGTTGTCGTGAAAACAATTTTACCAAGAGCTATGAGCATCCACAATGATGTTATCCATTAGTATTTTTAATTGTTTATTTTTTAATTATTTCTTTTTTATTTTTATATTAAAAAAAATACAAATTATTCGCGGATCACCACATGTTATGGAGACCCGCAAACAGTGTAAAGATTCACTAAAAAGAATTTTTATTTATGAATTTTAAAAATCGAATTCTTAACTTTTGATGGGATCCACTGATTATTTAATTTTTTTTCCTAAAGATTCATTCTTAAGGACCCCATTGAACATGCTCTAACCATTATGTTTTCCAGGTATATTCTAACTAGCAAAACACAAAATATATACGTTTTGTTCCTTTCGTTTCATATTAATTATCATTGTAAAAAATAAAATAAGTATTTTTCTGTTTTCAATACAAAATTTATTAGTTTAATTTTACAATTTGTTTTTTAAAATATAGTTAGGTGTATAAATAATTATATTTTTATATAAAAATATATAGTTAATTATCTTTTTAATCTATGTGCACAAATCTAAAATGATACTCCCTCATTTCATTATGATATATGTCTTTAAAAAAAACTGTTTCATAAAAATATTTTTTTTTGTGTTTTCTATGAAAATATTGTAAACTTCAAAAAAATTAAATGACTTTATTGAATTACTATTGATCAAAAATTATTAAAAATTGAAAATTACAAAAAATAATATATTTATTATAGTAATTTAATGATTTTTTAATATGTATGAAAACCTCAAAAAATCATTTTTTATGAAACAGAGGAAATACTTAATATGAAATAGATGGAGTACTATTTTGTATTTAAGTTAAGTATTTGTCCATTCTAATTCCACAACTATTTTTTCAAGCTAAATTTTGAAGTTTGCAATCTTTTAGAAAGCTTATTATCTGTAAAGAAAGCCTTTTCTATATGTTGTTCAACGTAGCCAATATTTAGTTCTGAATCTTGATTCCCACTAAACCCAATAATTATTTTGTTTAATGCAAAGTTTTATTATTCTATATAAAGCAATCATAAAGTCGACAAAATCAGGGTTGCGTTATAATGGTGTGAGTCTAATACTTGGTCTGAATCTGAAAAACAAACAACGGAGCCGACCAAGTCGTGCTATTTCCAAAATGTATCATACAAGAAAAAACTCTACATTTTATTCAATAATTGTCCCGACAAAAAAAAAAAAAACATTTGAAGAGGAGATAGGTAAAAGAAACGTACAGGGCTTGGCAAAGAAGAGAAGCTGATGCTGGTAATGAAAAGGATGCGACTTAAGTACAGGAGGAGCCGAAGCACAAAACTCATGGAGCTGATAATCACACTCTTGGCACACATACCTAACCCCAGCTCCGTCTTCTTTACACCCTGCGCACGTGTAGATATCAGGCAAGTTCACTTTGACCAGCACGTGTCGCGGATGTCCGAAATGGACCATCTCTTCCCCTCTCATCAGTTGAGGAGATACCGGAAACTCTACTGACCGTGCTCGCGGCGGTTTTCTGTTAAGATCATTAGTACTACGTACCACCGCTGTTGCGGCCGTAGCGTTTGAGGCAGAACGCCTCATAGCTACGGCTGCGGCCGCGACAGCAGAGTTGTTTGTGGAATTGGAATTGATGACTATGGATTTGCTTCTTATCATTCTTCTTTTGAAAAATGAAAACCTTGAGTTGGTGTTGGAAGTTATGATTGATTGGTCAGGGTCGGAGTGGTGATTTTTTGGGTTTTATTTTCACAATTGGAGTGGTGAAATTAGGTGGAGGTGAGAGTTTATTTATGGTAGAAGAATATTGTAACTATTTTGATAACATAGACAGGTTTTTCTAAAGAGAGAAAGTGTGTAGTTTGCTTTAGGGTTTCTAGAAAGAAAAGAAGATGCTTCGTGGACTTATTTGTCACTTTGTCAGTAATTGCATGTGCTTTTTTCGTTAAAAAGTTTAAACTAAATAATGAATCAGTTCATGGTTTATCTTATAGATCTTCCCTTATCTAGATGTTTATCTGTGCATGTGTGTGACTATGTGAGTTAGGGTTTCTCTCTACAATTTCATCAAATTTTGAAGGACGAAAATGTAGAACTCGTGCCTTTCGCTGAATCTAAATAGAACAGCTGAATCAACCACTAAAACCATGATATACAATGTTGTTAACTTTCCATTTTAGAAAAATTACACGTGCTACGTTCCCTTAACATATAAAAGCATGTTTAGGACTTTGGTGGAATCCCTTAAAAAAATGAGACCAATATTTTTCTTTTTTTATGATTTTTATTTTTAAAAAATTAAAAAAATAACTAATTGTAGATTGTTATGTGTTAGTGGAGCCTTTGAAACAGTGCAAATAATGTCCATTAATTAAGTTACCAAAAAATGGTCTTTAAAATTTTTTGGTAAAATCCACAAATTTTATACTATTTTTTTTTGGATTTCTACACTTAAGAGATCCCCAATAAACATGTTCTAATAAATTGTTATGTCATTTAAACCTAACTTTTAGATTTACTATTACATGCCTAAAGTTTGGAAATATGGTTTTAAAAAATGTCGGACAAATTATGAACTATAATATGTCTTTGTCGTGGCATTGATCACACCTTCGACCTTTCTTTCGGATTGGACCTTAATTAACACCGTTTAACAAAAATATTTAGAGCAAGATTATTGGGATTTTTAGGGAGATTTTTAAGGAGATTTTTAAGGGTGTGAAATCCACAATTTTATTAAGAAACACCTTAAAAAGTTTTTATATAAGAATCTTTTTTGATTGGTTCTTATAGTGTTCACGGGTTCCATTGACACATGGCAACCCATGATTGGTTCGGTTTTTTTTTTAAATCAAAAGAAAAAAAAAAAACTTAAGAACCCTTAAAAAGTTTTAAGAGGTAATGTTGCTCTTACCAAACCACACTACACGTTGAAATTTTCGTTTGTTTCACCCCCTATACATTTTATGTTGCGTGTGTCCACATATGCAAGGGAAAAAAGGTTCAAAATATATTACTCTACTTGTGGAAATCACATAACGAGAAATGCTTAGTTCCCTACCAAATCTGAAAGTGGAATATATCACATAAATGTATTGGGCCCCGATAAAATTCCGATTCTTTACGAGATCATGCAAACAAGTATAGTGATAGCTTCCAAGCAAACCCCAAAGATAAACAATAGAACTAATTTCTCGTATTAACCAATTCAAAAAGTAATATATTCGTTCATAGACTTTCGTTCAATGTTTTTCTTAGTGGTCGATTTACGAGAAAATATATTTGTTGCTAAAACACATGGTCATCTTATGATTATTCAAAATACAATTATGATTGGATGTTATAAACGTTAAAAATAATAAAAAGATTTTGCTTTTTTACATATCTTGATATATAAATATGGCTAGGTTTCGATCTGATAATTTTATCCAAATGAAATTATATATAATTATCAATATAACGAATAAAACTATTTAAATTAAAGTTCTCAATAACTTGAAACAATGAGCAACATTTATGATCATCACTCCAAAGTTTGCATACGGGTCGTCCAACCGTGGTAACAATTAATATTCTTCCCCACGAGCAGCTTGATCAGTAGTACATGGTATTGAGATTAAGAGAAATTCACCATTCCTTTACTACACTTTTGATATATATTTGAAAAAATTCCAGCAATTTTAAAAGGAAGAAAATATTATAAGAAACAAATAACCTTTTGCTTTGTATGCGCTGTAAGGGAAGCAGAAGGCATCAAAGAACAACAGAGGACTGACACCATAATCAAGATTCTCACTCAATTAAAAGTATAAAACATATCAAAACTTGACTACAAGTCTTGATTTTAGCCAATTGTTTCACTTTGTTCAATTTCACAAGTTATTCCACTCTGTCATTTCATCTCCAGATTAATCATTCTTGGAGTAATCATTCTTTCCAATTAGACGAAAACGTACTTAGTTAAGATAGAGAAGCGAATAAGAGAATATTTAGCCATTCAACTAACAGTAGTTTCCTCTTTATTCTCATACATTGTTCTGGATAATGAATTATTTTCGTGAACATAGATATTCTCTAGATTATGATTAGGAGAAAATTCGATTTTCTTTTGCTTGGTTCAGGTTCTATAGTTTTAGTTGAACTATAAGTTACCAAGCTCTTATTGAAGTTGTTTCGGCAATAATGCAAGTATTTCATTTTTATTTTTTTATCTGTAACATGAATTATACAGGATACAGATCTGAACTCAGATGGTGACGCAGTGATAAAACTAGCTTCAATAATATGTTTAGAGGAGGATATGTTGGGAACTTTAGGGTTTAATCAGTCGGTTTGTTTAAGTAAGGTGTCTTTTAATTCGGTTCAAACTAAGTATGATTGAGGCTAGTTCTGTGATACTCGATGTTTGTTATAAAATGATTATTGTAACATTATAACTTGCATATAAGCTTTTTTGTCCGGTTATAACTTCAGTTATTCAAGTACATGTACATTTCATATCAATCTGATACACGGTTACTAGTTGACAACTAATCAGGCTTACAAAGCCCACAATATGAGATTTTATACTATCGGCCCATATAAGAATGGTTAACTCGTGAACGAAGCAAAGGTGGTCGGAGGTGGCAAGTCTCTTAAATATGAATCAGTCTACGTTCGTTACTGTAAAAGGGGAGATGAACCTGCTAAGAGACACGTGGGATAGTGACTCTTGTCGGCTAAATAAGGCCACGTGTGTGCATACTTTATTTGAACTTTTATCCTTGTCAGTTTATTAGTTACTTGGTTTCTTTGAAAAGATACTTCCCTAAATCAAGGACCTAACTCCGATAAATGCTGTCTTTGTACCTTCATGTCTCATATTCATAGTTTATTTATTTCTCTGACAGTATTACTATTCACTACATTTTGTTGTCCTTATCCAAATACGAAGAGGCCTTTTATGAAATGAATTTTGCATTTATAAGTAACTGACATATCTCCTCACCAGTTCGGAGGGTTACTCGACCATATCACTACTCTAATGGCTACGCCTGCGTTGTTCACCATATACGGATGTTTTGTGGGCATTCGACAATTTTTTTTGTTTCCTTGTTAGGTCAAGAGTCTGAAGTTCGTTACATTTGTGTTATATTAGGCTGGTGAGTAACAGATTAAATTTGAAGTCTTGAAATTTTATTTTTATTTTTTGGTTATCGGAAGTCTTGAAATTTTGTGAGACTTTCCTTTCGAACTCTAATATTACTGTACTCGAACTAATTAGTTTAAGAAATATGCGAAGCTTCCTTTTGAAATTTAATGAGCTCACCTGTTTATGAAAATGTCTAATACAGAAATGGTGTGGTTTTGTTTTTTCTTTTGTCAAGTCACTTTTTACTCATCTTAGAGCAAGTTTAACTCCACCTCTTAGGACATTTCCAACTCCACTCTATTTTTCACTCTAAAATAGAGTTTTAAAAAAAATTATTCTAATGGTACTTTATTTTTCACTCTATAATAGAATAAAAAATAGGTTTATTCTATATATAGAGTAAGTTATTTTTTTTGTTCATGATATTATTTTTCTCTCTAAAATAGAGTACCATTGAAGTAGAACACAACTCTATTATAGAGTTATTATATTTTAAAGAGAAAAATAGAGTAAACCATTGGAGATGGTCTTAGATAGGTTCTTAAGAGGTGGGGTCCGCACAAAACTTAAGATCCACCCTTTTTGCAAGAAGTAGCTCTTAAGAGATTCTTAGACTGTTTGCGGATTCCACTGACACGTGACGACCCGCAATTGATTCATTTTTAAAAAAAAAAAAAAAAAAAATTAGAAAAAAAAAGAAATTAAAAACCCTTAAAAAACTCTTTAGGGTTAAACATGCTCTTATGAAAGTTGGACATACATGAAAGTTCCTACATGAAAATGAGGTGACTTAAAAGGATTTTATCAAAGTCAAATCAACTTTGTCTTAGGAACATCTTCTTTTTTTTTTTTTTTTTGTCAACATCCATAAGTTAGATCAAGTGGTGGTCGAGTCGAAGCCGTTTCGAGATAACGCTTGGTCCGACCGGGTCTGATCTATATGGGAGATAAGTGAACCATTGCTCCTAGCTTCCTTCGCAAGGGAGTCAGCTCGTCTGTTCCTCTCCCTAGGAATATGTGAGATGCTAAATTCACGTAATTCATCTCGTAACATCCGAAAAGATACTAATTCAGAAGAGAAAGCCGGCCAGTCTGATGGGTTGTCGACCATGTCCACTAGATCCGAACAGTCCGTCTCAATATGTATCTTCGTCACTCTAAGTCCATGCAGACACTCCAATGCCCAAAGAAGCCCTTCCATCTCCGCATGGAGGGCGGAAAGGCTTTGACGGCATCCTTGAAGTCCAAAATGTTCAACACCCGACTGCTCCATATAAGTCCACCCGAGTCCACTCACAATACCATGGTTGACCCAAGAGGCGTCAATTTGGCAGGTAGGGTTTTGGGAGACCCTATGGTATGGCATGCTAGGAACCGTGTTTTGTGGGGTATCCTCATGCTCTTCATCCTCTTCTTGGTTGGCATCCCTCCAACCACTTGCTTCGATAGAAGCTAGTTGAAGGGTATCCACCGGGGAGATTTCTCTTCCGTTGAAGACTTTTTCATTTCTTGCTTTCCAAATGTACCACAAGATCCATGGGAAAGGTTCAATATCTCGCTCCAAATAGCCGACATTCTTCTTCCTCCAAAAGAGGAAGTCCATGTTTTGATAAATTGAAATACTCGGGAAGTAACCCGGAAGGGACGGGTAGTCCAAAAGAGCCCAAACCTGTAGGGCTGGTGGACATTCAAAAAGTAGATGGTTAATGGTCTCTTCAAGGTCCCCACATCTAGGACAGATCCTATCGGTCCCCAAATGCCTAAAAGCAAGTCTCTCTGACGTCGCAATACATCATGTGATTGCTTGCCACATGAAATGTTTCATCTTACTCGAAGCCCTCACCCTCCACACATGGCTCTGTAAGCCAGTGATACTTGGTTGGGTATACTAGTCTTGATTGAAACTGGGTTTATTCCTAAGTAGGAGTTCGTATCCCGATTTAACTGAATATACTCCGGATTTTGTAGGTTCCATGCATACCCATCCATAGACCACGTACTGCTAGGTCGTAAACCCAGGATAAGAGGTATGTCTTTTGGATGGAAGTAATCTTGAAAAAGGTTAGTATCCCAACCTCTCGTATCCCACCTTATAAAGGAGTGGACGAGGAGTTTCAGGTGTCTATGAGTCACTCGGTCTGAGGGCCTAGGTGGACGGGGTACAACGTCTGGTAACCAAGGTTCCTCCAAACCCTTGTGTTAAGGCCTGCTCCAATAGTCTTACGAAGTCCAGATTTTAGAAGAGTATGCGCGACCATCATACTACGCCATCCAAAAGAAGGGGAGTAAACTTTTCTTTCTTCCAATGGACATGACCGATTGAAATATCTGCCTCGGAGAACTCGTGCAAGAAGGGAATTTGGGAATTGGATCAGTCTCCACAATTGTTTAGCTAGAAGCGCAATATTGAAATCGTGAAGGTCCAAGAATCCAAGTCCACCTTGGTCATGTGGGGTGCAAATTTTATCCCAAGCAATCCAGTGAAGACCCCGATTATTCTGGCTCGAGCTCCATCAAAAGTTTGAAATTGTTCCTCTAAGCTTCTCCACGATTCCCTTTGGTAACAAGAAGCACGACATAGGATATGTCGGGACAGCTTGTGCCACCGCTTTTATTTGCACTTCCTTTCCACCTTTAGAGAGTAATGTTGCCGACCAAGAGTTAACACGCCCATTGAGTTTATCTTGTACGAAGGAAAAAATGTTTTCATCTTAGAACCACATATTTGTTCTGGTAATCCTAAGTACATTCCCATGCCTCCTTCCGTCATAATTCCAAGGGCATTTTTAATCTCGATTTTTGTCGTGGCCTCCACTTTGTTACCAAACATAATAGAGGACTTTGCAGTATTTAATCTTTGCCCAGATGCCTTTCCATATGTATCCAAAATATTTAAGACTTCGGCACATTGCCTCACTTCAGCTTTTCAGAAAAAGAGACTATCATCGGCAAAGAGGAGGTGTGAGGTCCTCGGGCTAGCCCGGGCAACCCTTAGCCCCAGAATGAGATTCTCTGTTTCTGCTCCCTTTAGCATGGATATCAGCGCTTCCGTACACAAAATAAATAGGAAAGGTGATAGCGGGTCCCCCTGTCGTAATCCTCTCGTGGGGGTAATCTTTCCCCTGGGTTCTCCATTGATCACCACCTGATATGAAACTGAGGTGACACAGAACATCAAGAGTTCTACCAATTTCTCCCCTATGCCCAAACGTAGCATCAACTCCCTTATGAAATTCCATTCCACTCTATCATATGCTTTACTCATATCCGTCTTTATGGCCATAAAATCTCGCCTACAGTTTAGGTTTGTGCGAAGTGCATGGAAGTTTTCCTGAGCGATCAGGATATTATCCGTAATTAAACGCTTTGCCACAAAGGCGGATTGTGTCTCCGAAATTAAGGAAGGAAGAATCTTTTTTAGTCTCTTGCTTAGGAGTTTTGAGATGATCTTATAGCTCACATTACAGAGACTAATGGGTCTAAACTCAGACATCTCCCTCGGCCTCTCCTTCTTAGGAATAAGGCAGATATTTGTCTGGTTAAGACGAGGGTCAAAGCTTCCGGAAGAAAAGAAATCTTTCACCAGATGGATGATATCTTTGCCCATAACATGCCAAAATCTTCGGAAAGGTCTACTAGTCATACCATCTGGGCCTGGAGCTTTATCTTGGTTAATATCAAAAAGAGCTTTTTTAATTTCCTGGTCTGATGGTTCTTCTATAAGGTGACAATTCATTTCAGGAGAAACTCGAGTGGTTATATATCGTAGGGCATCATCCATATCAGTAGGTAAAGATGTGGAAAAGAGCTCTTGGAAATAGTGTACTGCAATTTTTTCTATCCCATGACCACTTTCCACCATCTTGCCTTCCTTATCCTTGATGCAAATAATTCGGTTTCTACTACGTCTTTGTTTCGTGATGGCATGATGGAACTTTGTATTTCTATCCCCTTTCCGGTGCCACTGGTTCCTACTTTTTTGTTGCCAGAAAAGATCTTCTTCTTTAAAGGCTGACTCTAGTTGTCTTCTCAAGTCCTCTAGTTCCTCTAGGGTAGTTAGATCATCATTTTGGGCAACATCAATCTTAGTCTTTAATTCTTCGATAAGTCTCGCTGAATTCGTCGGATTATTCTTCTTCCAAGAGATCATGTTACTTCGGCATGAAACCACTCTATGGTGAAAGTCTATAGGGGAGACTTCACTAGGAGGGCCCCAACCTACGGTAACAGCTTCTTTAAAACCCGGGTTTACCGATCCATCTTTTGTCAAATCTAAAGCTCTTTTTAGATTTCCTAAAAATGGAATGGATAAGCACTAGGACCGGGCGATGGTCTGAGCCCCATAACCGTAGGAACTCAATATGTGATTGTGGGAAGAGAGAGTGCCATTCTTCATTTGCCACAGCTCTATCTAGTTTACACTTCACTTTCCCTGAACGTCTTCTTCCCACCCATGAGAACGAATTTCCTTTGTATGGAAATTCTGTCATCCCACAATTTTCTAACATTGTTCAAAATGGGATAAAGGAGCTTTCCAATATCCTCCTTCCGCCCCTCTTTTCATGGTTTCCTGAAATCTCGTTAAAGTCGCCAATCATGAACCAAGCATGGCTCCGGGTCAAACTCATTCGTGTTAGTCTCTCCCAAACCACATCAGGATTCTTAATGACCGGATCACCATAAACAAAAGTCATAAAGATGGCATGTCCCTCAAGGGTGGTCTCAATATCTATCATGTGTTCGTCCGCATACAAAATGGAAACTAGAGGGTCATTCATATAAAATAAAGCTAAACCGCCACCGCGACCAGTCGGGTCTACGGTAAAAACTTGATCATAACCAAAAGAAACTTGCACATCTTGCAAGAAAGGTCTCTTGTTTTTAGTCTCCGATAAAAATAAAAAAACTAGGAAGAAAGCAATAATACAACTCATGAAGATGTTGCTTCGTCAACGAGGCTCCCGCCCCTTGACAATTCCAAGAAACCACATTCATTACGGGATCTTTGGTGGCTTTCCACTTGCCACAGTCGGGGAGTTATCAAGAGGTTTACAAGCTTTTCGGCCCGTATTGGCACTTTGCACCAGTTTCACTTTTTTGGCACCACCAGGTCCAAATGTAGCATCTTTGGGCTTGGAAAGACTGCGGCCCACTAAGAACCCTCGCTTCTTCAAAGAAACTCCAGCAGCCATCGGGCTATTCAGCGGTTTCTTCTTCTTCGCTAGAGAGGGTGAGGTCTTGGCCGTTGGGGAACCAGCAGTGTTCAAGTGAGAAGCGGAGAGATCAGGAGGGTTCGGTGAGCTCTCTACCGGGGTATTGGTGGGCGGGATTTTCTTCTTCATCTGGTTACTTGGATTACTGCCAACGGCATCATCCTGAGCGGGAGGAGATGGAGATTGCAAATCAGTGCATGTTAGAGGGCACTTGTTTTCTTCAGCTTGTAAGTCCTCCCCGAGGAGGTCATCATCCTCCATCAATTCGGCAGCATCGTCCTCTCCATAGAAGTTATCATCATCCATCCAATCTTCATCTTCAAGGATTTTTTCAGCAGAGGGAAATCCCTCCTCCAGAACATGACTAGGATCATGGACCTGAACCTCAGGTACCTTTTCTTCTTCCACTGCTTCACCATCCTCTTCCATTGTGATCTCATACCAGCTTTTAGATTTTTCCATTAAAGGTTTATCAGTGGTTTGATCAGGGATCCTTTGGACAGTTACAGATTCATTCTCTCCCGGATCATCAAATTTTAGACTCTTTTTTGCTAAACTGCCTTCATCTGACAAATCTCCTTTATCTGATACTTTTCCTTTTAGTTTCAGGTCTGCAGAAGCTTTCTTAAGGAGGTTAAGGCGGAATGGTCTCTCTCTCGTATGCTCCGGGGAGATTACCATGTGTATTATTGGAGCAGCTGGAAGAGCAGCAGCAGAATTAAGAGAGACAGCGGCCACCTGGATCTTTGCGGATCGAGCTGCCTCAAGGGGCTGTTCCCGAATGGAATTCTTCGGGGGAGGAGCATTCTTCTCTCTGATTCTTCTGGAATCTTCTTTTTGTTTGCTTGAAAAAAAAGACTCATCATATCTTCTTTTGTTATAGGCTTCTCTATGATTTTGATGTTTTTCTCTATCACGAGGAGGGGCTTCATGGCGGTTGTCATGGCGATTACTTACACGTGTCTCACCTCGAGGATCATACCGGGAGTCAATGCGTTTCCAAACGCTGTCCCGGGTGTCCCGTTGGGTTTCTCCAATCAGACACCTCTCCTTTGGAGCATGAGGTACTGGCCTCTTTGAGCTATCTAGAAATTTTAGACCTTCGTTTTTTCTTTATGATAGCAGGCTCTTTCTTTTCTCAGCTAGGTACCTCTCTTTTCTTTCGGCACCGGAGAGAGTAGGGAAGTTTTCAATCTCATGGGAGATAAGTCGACAGTGTCTGCAATACCGATAGAGGTTAGAATAAACCAATTTCACTTGGACAATCTCACCTGAGGGTAATTGGGCACATAAAGCAAACTTCAGTGACCGTTCTGCATTCACTTCAACTTGAAACTTGGCTGCTCTTGCTTCAATAAGCCCTACCTTTCCTAGCCTGCCTCCTAGAGAATCGAAAATTGGGTCCATCCAGAAATGGGTTGGAATCCTTATCACACTGATCCAGAAGGTCATTGTGTTCTGGAAGGAGTCACCAACATGATGAATTCAACGTTACAGGGAGAAAGACCATTTATTAAAGTGACATGGTCTCTTGCTGAGTACTTTCAGAAGATCAGATTCAGAGTCGAAGTCAAACTGAAAGCGGTGGTTTCCCAAATCGAAACCTCTGACCCTACCTTCCACATCCCAAATGTTTGGTCGTGGGACCAGAGCTATGAGTGCTTCCACACCGCGGTACTCTGTATTGAAGAGCCTTCCCACCAAACTGAGTTTAAATTGGGCAATGAGTTCGGAGTTGTCCACATTAGGTAATATAACCAAGTCATCTTCTTCTTCTTCCTGGTCTTGCAGAGAGGGAATGTTAAGACTAGACTCATGAGCTGAAGTCATTAGACTTTGCAGAAGTTACTAGCTTAAGAGGCAAGGAAACAGAGGAAATTGACACGAGGTGAGAAGATGGGTCCAAAGTACTGAGCAGAGATGCCTTCTTCCTGACGACGAGGAGAAACCTTCTTCAGAACCACCTAAACTCCTTTCTAGGAGCTTGGACCTAGACAAGGAGAGAAATCAGAGCTGAGAGGTGGTGTCGGGGTCTTGCGCCAAAACAAGCTTGAAAAGGCCAAGAGGGGGTATATATGAAGCTTGCCATCAGGCTAAAGAAGAGAAAACCAGAAGCTGGAGCCAGGGTTTAGTTGAGGTAAAAACTCAGATCTACACCATGGACATCAGCAGTTTGAAGCAAGGAGCTATGGAAGAGAACCAGTGACTCAGCAGCTCTCTGGATCTGGTGGAATTAGTCTCAACGGAGGAGGCACGGAGGAGCCGTACAAAGAGTCCGTATGTTCGCCATGGAGGTTGCTGTAAGTGTCGTATAAAAGTCTAGTATTTTGACACATTTGTATCCACTCATCTGCTTTCAAAGTGATTACATTTTAATTTCTCTTTAGATTAGACCATGTCCATCAAGGGGCTCTTAAGGGGTTCTTAACCCAAAAAGGTGGTGGGTCTCACCACTTTTTTTAAGAACCCGTCTCTAAAAACCCTTAGTTTAGAACCGTCTCTTGCACTGTTTCGTGGACCCCACTGCCACGTGGCGGTCCACGATTGGTTTATTTTTTTTTTTTAATTTTTTTTTTTTAAATCAGAAAAAAGTAAAAAAAAAAAAATTAAGAACCCCATAGAGGTTCTTATGGATGGAGATGGTCTTAGCCTCTGATTTAGAAACATCTTCTTTAATAAGCTATACACCCATTTATTTCACACGTTTAGAAATGTTTGCAAAAACAAATCAAATCAGATCTTAGAGACAGGTTAAAGATAAAAAAAAAGTTTAACAAATCTTAAAGTAACAGTCAGACTAAGAATATAGTTTGTATATCAGTGAAATAAACATAATCTAACTAATCATTGCAATTTTCATTTTCAAAAAATAGTCTGTGTTAGTAAATTATAATAAATATGAGCATCTGTAGAAATTTAAAATGTGAAAACTTAAGAATATGTTAATTGATTTTTTATAAGCTTCATAGCAAAAGTGCGTTGCCTACCATAACTAATCTAGTATCATCTCTAATCTAAATCGAACCACAAAGGAACGAGTAGTTATTTAATAAAAAAGGTAATGAGTATTGTAATTTATACGGTTGATGATATGCTTGTGGAAGAGTTATATTAAATAAGGGCCAAACGTGTTTTTCACTGGCTCTTCTTCACCACCAGAAGCAAGTTGCAAAAAGAGAGTGAAGCACCAAACATATATCTTTGAGAAAAAGGGTTTAAATACTTTTTAATCGTGCTGCAAGTTGCACTTTTTGTGTTGGTCGTCCAATTTGCACACTAATCTTCACAAAAACAATTATATACAATTTGGGTAAAGATATAAGTAGACAATAGTAGGGCCACAACACCTAATACGGGCTAAAACCTAATGCTTTATTCACTTAACCAGTGACAAAATAATCACTGTATGTAATGTCCCCTAGCATTTGTCCGCATTGCTAAACTTTAAGAGGAGAATAATGTACCATAGTAGTGGCTAGTGTTATGTTTAATAGTATGGACCCGGTCCGGTTTTGATAGGAGTTCTGTAGAAACAAGAAAAAAAGTGGTTTGAGAGTTCATGCATGATTTACTTCTTAAAAGTACTTTCATGTTATTTTGCTCGTATTATAAGATGCGTTTTCTCTAGCGACTCACGTGGTCAAACGATGCACAAAGGTCACGTGAATCAAGTGCTACTAGTCCTGTTACAAGCCACCTATCTATGTTTTTTTTTTTTTTTTGCCAATTTGAAGAGATAAGGATACAGAAAGATGTCGCTTCCACTTTCCTCTTCACCGTTCTCTCTTACTTTATTTGGTCAGATTTTCCAATTACATTTTTAACTATTATAGTGGTCACATATTGGTCATGTCCAATTTTTTTATATGACGTGGATCGCACTCCACTTTTTACATGCTTATCTCCTTTAAGTAGGATATTAAATTCCATCCTGCATTAGAAGCTAATATGATTTATACTAAATAAGTTATAGTTGTTTGGTATTCATGTTATGTAGGGAATTATCACCACATTTGCTGAATGTTTTAGTGGTTCTACATGCTAGCTCGTAGCAAGTGATATAACTGTAAAATAGTTACAGTATTTAACTTTAACAACATGTTGTGCAAAATTTCACATTTTTGATTAGACCATGCTAAAAATATGGATAGCAAACTTGACTTTGTTTGAGAGTGACTTTATCCTGAATAAATAACTCTTACATTACTAAATTAAAATGAAAGGTATCATTGCCCATAATGTCGACAAGGTACAAAGAATTCTCAACGCCTGCATGGTTTGACTTTCTACCTGATAATATAACAGGTTAAAACGATTCAACACACACAAATTTCAATCGCTGACTTGAAAATTGTTACCTGTATTTAATTTAATTTTCTTCAACTATAAACGAATCTTATTATCCTTAAAATTTTATATTTTAGAAGAAAGAATATTTAAACCACACATTTTTACGTTTTAATGTTTTATTAATAATAAATTATAAAAAAAATTTAAAAATGTGTTTATTGAAATTCTGATAGTTAAAATTTGTTGTGAATAGTTAATTACAAAAATAATGTATTAATAATAAAAAAAAGATAGCCTTTTTTAAGTGGCAGAGTACTATTTAATTCTTGGATCACGTGTCATAACGTGGCACCTAAAGGCTAACTAGCAGATCCTACTCTACTGTTAATTGGACGGCTCTGGCTTCACCACGATTGTTTAGAGTGTGAACCGGAGGAGCAAAAGGTCCCGCCACGTCCCACAAAAGAAATGGATTATACGAGAAGGCTCTTCTCAACCAACGGCTCAGATCTCACCAGACCAGTCTTTTCTGTCTCGTCTCATACCCGTCGATCTATCTTAGCCTTTTTCATCTATCGCCACCTCTCCTTATTTCACTTTTATTTTTGTGATTTAAATTGTCTATAAAACACAAAATTAGGATAATATGTTTATCTAATTCTGACCACTCCTTAATTTCCATTTGTTCTTGACTTTCTCAAAATTGAAATGTGATCGTTCCTTTATTCTTGGTATCACTCTCATCAAAGCTTAACTAGACTTGACATCCACATATATGCTTGTCTGCTAATAGTGCCTAAAAATGTAATATATATCATTATATAACACAAATTCATAAGTTTTTAAATTAACATGATATTAGTGTACTGAAAACTCGAGAAACATCAAGGAACTCGTTTATTTGAACACTATTATCCCCTTTCTACATTTTATTTAACCTTTATTACATTTTTTTTCCTTTGGGGTAGGCATGGGCATCCGGGTCCTCGGGTCGGGTTCGGGTCGGATCCTGTCGGGTCCGGGTCTTTCGGGTCCTGAAAATTTAGACCCATATAGGTACTTGTAATTTTTCGGGTCGGTTCCGGGTTCGGGTCGGGTCCTGTCGGGTCCGGGTCTTTCGGATCCTGAAAATTTAGACCCATATAGGTACTTGTAATTTTTCGGGTCGGGTTCGGGTCTTTTGGGTCCTGAAAACATAAATCATTTTAAACTCTAAATTTTATAGTTTAAAACTTCATATTACTTAAGAATGTTTCAAAATAATAATAAATATTGTTAACAAAAGAAATTTCAACTAAATAAAATATAATATATATATATATAAAAAACATAACACAAAAAATCATAGTTTTAATATACATGTTTTTAAGTCGGGTACAAATCGGTTCTTGCGGGTCGGGTCTATTTGGATCGGTTCTTTTCGGGTCCGGGTCTATTCGGATCGGTTCTCTTCGGGTCCGGGTCTATTCGGGTAAAAGAAATTTAGACCCAATAGGTACTTGTAAACTTTCGGTTCGGGTTCAGGTCGGGTATTTTTGGACCGGGTCCGGGTCGGGTCTTCGGGTCCAGGTTAAAATGCCCAGGCCTACTTTGGGGTCCTCTCTAGAAGCACACTGAACAGACACGCATATACATAGATACGTGCGTCTTTGAAGGACTTCAAATAAAAAGTTAGATAATGATTTCCCAAAATTAAATAAAGGACAAACCAAATCAATTTTTCCCAAATAAAGAAGTGTGAAAAATATAATTAGGGAACAAACAAAAAGATACCTTTAACAATTAACAAAAATATATATTTAAAAAATGGTTTTGATATGAATATAAACCGCATAAACTTATCGTGTGACCGCCTTAAGAACAATAAATAGAAATAAAACTCTCTATTTTCCTCTCTATCAGCCGCCGCTTTCACTTGGACCTCTTCATCTTCCCTTCTTCTTCTTCTACCACCTTCCTCTCGTAGGTTTCTTGTACACTGTTGGAGCTCGCAAACCTGGATATCATCAACCGTAACCACAAGGTTAACTTCGGGACCTTCAAGGCCAACCACAAGAAAGTCATGGTGATTTTTCTCTTTTTTTTTTCTCTTTTGTGTTTTTTGGGTTTGCCTTTATCATTCTTCTTCAGTTTCTGATTTGTAGCTTCAAACTTTCAGGGCCCGATGATAAGAACAGATGATCAAGAAGAAGACTATATAGGTCCACCGTGGCTAATGCCAATGCTACGAGGAAGCTACTTCGTCCCTTGTTCGATCCACGTTGATTCCAACAAAAACGAATGTAACTTGTTCTGTCTAGACTGTGCTGGAAGTGCCTTTTGCTCTTACTGTTTGGTCAAACATAAAGACCACCGTGTTGTTCAGGTCCAATATCTATCTCTCTCTCTCTGGTCCTTTTTTTTTCCGAATAAATCTTGTTTTGTTTTGTAATAAAAATGTAAATGAAAATGGAATTAAAATTGCAGATAAGGAGATCTTCTTACCACAACGTGGTGAGAGTGAATGAGATACAGAAGTACATAGACATCTCTTGTGTTCAGACGTATATCATCAACAGCGCGAAGATCGTGTTCCTCAATGAAAGACCTCAGCCAAGGATCGGCAAAGGTGTTACAAACACTTGTGAGATATGTTGTAGAAGCCTTCTCGATTCTTTCCGCTTCTGCTCTCTCGGTTGCAAGGTAAAAAAATAAAACTCACTCACTCTGTTTTTATCCTCTGTTTTATCCTCTGTTTTCCACCATTTTTGTCTAAAAATGCATACTTTCCAGTGTTTTAATTGAAATCTCATTAAACCCATCACACATTTCACTTTTTAGTGGATTATGTATCAAAATTTATTCATTAATAATTCAGTTTTGTTCATGATTTATGTGGATATGCTCTGTTTTTATTTCAAATGTTATGTGTTGAGTCATTGTATTGTGTTTTATTGTTTCAGCTTGGGGGAATGAAGAGAGGAGATCAAAGCCTGACCTTCTCTTTGAGAGGGAAGCATGGGAGAGAGTACCAAGGTGGGTCCGAGTCAGATGAGGCTACAACACCGACCAAGCTGCGTAAGACCAATGCTTTCAACCGTCTCATGAGTGGTCTCTCTATCTCCACCGTTAGGCTCGATGAGTATGGTCCATGTGGTGATCAACGGTCTTTAAGCTCCGGTGATGAAGGTGGTTTCAGCTTCTCCCCAGGAACACCTCCGATATACAATCACCGGAACTCAAGCAGGCGAAAAGGGATCCCTCACCGTGCTCCGTTCTAAAATAAAATAATAAAAGTTACTGAATTTCAGCCTCCATATTAACTATTAGTTAAATATAGATAGATAACAAAGCATCAATATAATAAAATTTGTATAAAATTCTGGGGGTGAAGTTTAGGATGTGGTCATAATGTTGTAAATGGGCTAGTGTCTTTCTTTTCTTATATTTTTTTCTTAAAAGATAAAGGCAACATAATTAGACACATACATAAAAAATACAGTTTATATAATTATAGAAGAATCAGGGTTATATAGTGAAGGGTTTGATGCTTAGCTTGTTTGAAGAAATGGCATGGCTTCGTGTTGGGTTGTTGTAATGTACATTAAACTTTGTTCATACAACAATAATATGAAGTGAAATTATGTATTTTGTTGTAATGTACATTTAAATTTTGTTCAACAATATATAAAGTGAAATTATGTAGTTTGTCCACGACTGTCTTCACCATTTAGAAATTACTTTTTTATTAATATACAAGATGTTCTTGTTGAATACATGTCATTACACAAATATTTACATAACCGTCTTATATTATTGGATTGAAGGGAAAAAAATACATCACCTTTCTGCGTTTAAAATACAGAACATCATTGTATAAGAAAAAAAGAAAATGCTAAACATCACTTTATGTATAATATAAATGCATATGATACACATACAGAGGGAGTATGGCGGATATAGAATTATTTTCAATGGGTTTTATATATAAAGTTTAAGAAACATAACTAGAATAGATATTTTGTAAGATAAAAAAACTAAAACTTCGAATAAATTATATAAATTTTGAAAATTATAACTGGAATAGATATTTTGTAAGATAAAAAAATTAAAAATTCGAGTAAATTATATAAATTTTGAAAATTATAACTAGAATAGATATTTTGTAAGATAAAAAAATTAAAAATTCGAGTAAATTATATAAATTTTGAAAATTATAACTAGAATAGATATTTTGTAAGATAAAACAACTAAAACTTCGAGTATATTATATAAATTTTGAAAATTTGTGTCACTTGCCACTTTCTTGGTTTACCTACATCCGCTACTGAGTATGACAAACCCTCTTATCCTTATCTGATTTAGAACTAATTTAGTATTAATAAATATGTAATTGAAGTGGTGATGTCGTACTTATGTATATGTTAAAGTCTTAAGAATGCGACTAAACATTTATTTTTCAATATTGTTGATCAAGTTGTTATAGTTTGACGTTATCAAGAGAATATTATAATAGTATTTACGCTGCGGGATTTTATCATTGTTTGCAATATACTATATGATATACAAAAGAAAAAGTGAGCAAGTGGGATATAGAGAAATAAGAGCCGTGTGGAATCTGAAAGGCTGCGATTCTCTACCACCGTTGAGAGACGGGTGTGTTCATTAGACCATCCGCATTAGTGAACCTCTTGAAGGGGTTCATGAAATTTTTATAATATTTTTATGTGGGTCCGTAAACAGTGATGAACCTCTATCTAGTGTTTTCCTGCATTAGTGAACCTTAAAAAGGGATTCTTAGAAATAAAATAATATTTTTTTATTGGAAATTAATTTTTTATTCAACATTAAAAACTGATTACACTAATAATTTATTTTTAAAAAACATTATTCAACATTAAGAATTCATGAACATACAAACATTATTAATCTTCATTACCAAATTTTTGCCATACATTTTCGATTAAATCAGCTTTCAAACGATGATGTTTCTCCGAATCTCTAACTTCATTGCGAATGGGCAACATACTATCGACATGAATACTTGTTCTTCTTTCCACCGTGGAACCTCTACTTGTGTCTCCTGACTCGAACTCAGATGTATCAATTTGAGCGTATCCGTGGCGTTCGTTTTCTACTATCATATTGTGCAATATGACACAAGTTCTCATTATCTTTCCTATTTTTTCCTTGTCCCATAGTAGAGCTGGGTTTTTAACAATTGCAAACCTCGATTGCAATACTCCAAAAGCCCGTTCGACATCCTTTCTGGTAGATTCTTGACGTTGAGCAAATAGCTCTGCTTTAGGACCTTGAGGAAGTGGGATGGATTGGATAAATGTTGACCAATTTGGATAAATTCCGTCGGTCAGATAGTAGGGCATACGGTAAGTGTGGTTGTTGACCTTGAATTTAACCTTAGGTGCTCGGCCTTGTAAAATGTCATCAAAAACTGGTGATCGATCAAGAACATTAATATCATTGAGGGTACCTGGTAATCCGAAAAATGCGTGCCATATCCATAGATCTTGTGATGCCACAGCTTCCAAGACAATTGTCGGCTTTCCTGAACCACGGGTGTACTGACCTTTCCAAGCCGTTGGACAGTTTTTCCACTTCCAATGCATACAGTCAATGCTGCCTATCATCCCTGGAAACCCTCGTACCTCTCCCACATCGAGTAATCGTTGAAGATCTTCAGGTGTAGGTCTTCGTAGATACTCATCTCCAAACAATTGTATTATCGCATCAGTGAAACTTTCCAAACATAAACGTGATGTACTCTCACCCATTCGAAGATATTCGTCATATGTATCTCCCGATTGACCATATGCCAGCATACGTATACATGCTGTACACTTTTGAAGTGCCGATAGACCGTACCTCCCGGTAGCATTTCTTCTTTGCTGAAAGTATGGAACTTCACTGCTTAGGCGTTCGACAATACGAAGGAACAATGGTTTGTTCATTCGGAAACGCCGCCTAAACAATGGTGGTGGGTATGTAGGATTTTCCGTGAAATAATCGTTCCATAGTTGATTGTGTCCGTGTTCCCGATATCTTTCGATATAAGCTCGTCTTGTATCCTTGGTTGGGTCAGCAGGAAGCATTGAATCGATGTAATTATCAACTACTTCGTCGACCATTTCTTCTAAAGCTTCATCTACTTCATCATTTGATGAGCAAGACATTTTCCTAAAACGAAAAAGGGACCTCATCACTTAAATTATTTGATCATACACAATGGTCTTAATATAAATGCATAATCTAATGTTCGATCTTTGAGTTTGGTCTGAAAAGATTAATCTAGTATATATAATAGATCATACACAATGAGTATATAAATAAGACAAATCTAGTATATATAATAGATTAATTTGATCATACACAATGAGTATATAAATAAGACAAATCTAGTATATATAATAGATTAATTTGATCATACACAATGAGTATATAAATAAGATTAATCTAGTTTTGTCTTACTTTGGTTGGAGATGTTGTTGGAGATGTTGGAGATGTTGTTGGTCGGTGAGAATGATCAAGAGAAGAGAAGAGAAGTATGTTGTTGTTGTTCTTTAAATTAGATATGGATCAAAAGAGAAATAGAGAAGAGAAGAGAAGTATGTTGTTGATTGTTCTTGTTGTTCTTGTTCGAAGAGAGAAGTCTGTTGTTGTATGTTGTTTATATAGAGAAACTTAATAGATAATGGTACATTTTATTATACAAGGGATAGCATCAATACAAAAGAAACAGAGTACTCTTCCTCTGCTAAAGTGAAACATCCGTGACAAAAGCAACAAAGTGCTACATCTAGTCATCTATTTTACATCCGTGATAGAAGTGTAGCAAGCAAACAAAATGCTACACTAGTACAGACCTAGATACTACATAGTACAATCCGTGACCTGTGACCTAGAGAAAGAGAGGCATCCTTGAACAGCTTACAATCCGTGACATGTGACCTGCAAAAGAGAAGAAAACAGATTAAAAGTTAACAACATATCCAAATCAAAGCATTACAGTAAAAACATCTAAATTAGCTAACCAAATCAAAGCATTTCAGAGACTAGTTTATCCTTTAGAGCCACTTCAGCATCAGTAAGTGTGTCTACGGCTTTGGCTAATAGACGATCAAGTATCTTTTCCTTGGATAGGGTTTTTTTATGAGCAAGGATGGTTTGAATTCGCTCAAAAGCCACTTCGTTTGGCTTCTGGCGTTTGGCTGCTTTGCTAGCCTTTACACCAGGAGGCCTAATGTCTTCCTCGTCAATCACCACCTCTGGAACACCTTCCTTACTTTTCTCCTTCGGCTCACAGTGTGATCTCCACTTCTGATCGAACATAAGCGCCCTCCAGCAGTGTTCAAGACCGAACTTAGCTTTGTAGTCATTGGTGTAGATGTCATGTGCGGTTTGCATGACATCATTTTCAGGGTTTGTCCCACTGGGTTGCTTCTTCAGAGCCGCTTCATGGCATCCCACAAACCGGCAGACCTCTGCATTCACCCTCCCCCACCTCTGCTTACATTGAGACCACTCTCTTGGAATGGAGCCACTTAGTTGAGGACTAGAATTGAAGTACTCTTCAATTCTTTTCCAAAACGATCCTTTTTTCTGTTCATTGCTAACTATGGGATCCTTCGAGGTGTTCAACCAAGCACTGATCAACACCAAGTCCTCTTTCACCGACCACACTCTCCTCACTGGTGGTTTACCTCCCCCGGGAGAGTTAGCAGGTGCCTCAGCAGAGTCTACATCTATTGGATGACTGCTCTGCGAGGCTAACAGGTTAACAAACCCGGGAGTGTTGAGGTAGATAGGATCCATAATGTGTTTTTTTTTGGTTTGGATGTTTGCGTCTTTTTTTAGGGTAATCTATTGATCTTTTTAAACTAGTTTTAACCTACCAAACATTAACTATGGACAATAACATTCATTAGAGGAGTCAAATCACAGCAACCAAACAACCAACCACCGAGTGCTTTAATTGAAAAGCACTTGTAGTTCAAATTAAAGTTTCTAGTTTTACTTTTAATAAAATTATGTAGTTATAGTTTTCTAGTTCTAGTTTTAATAAAATTATCAAGTTAACTAGTTATAGTTATAGTTTTCTAGTTCTAGTTTTAATAAAGGTAACTAGTTATAGTTATAGTAAAATTATCTAGTTAACTATAGAACCTTTGCTTGTAGTTCTATAATTAATTATCTACTTAACTACTGAAGGCTAACCTTTGCTTGTCAATCGAAGGAGACCTTCTCCAGGGTTGCCACCTGCACACGGAGGTCATAAACTAACGCAGAGAGGATCTTGACATCTTCCTGAACATGGAACAAGAAAAGACATTTGTGTTAGTCAATTCTATATAAGTACAAAAGTATTGACTAACAAAGATGAAAGAGATTACAAAATAAATAACTTACCTCAAGACCCTCAATCTTTTTGCTTAGTCCCAACACCCCCATCATCACCTGCTCTGCCGCCTCCACCCGTTTAGTAAGCTTGTCCAGCTCCTCTTGGATTCCTATCACCCAAGGCTGACGGTAATGCAAACCATCAGCCTTAGTTACAACAAAAAAATAATGAGTTAATGAACATTTTATGTAAGAAAATACAGTAAGACAACAGAGTTTAGGGATCAGACTCACCTCGTAGTTCAAGCAGGTGATAAAACGCTTCCCAGGAAGAGTATCGTGCACCTCCTTCCCACAAACCTCATTAATGAGTCTCCCACCACATGGACACCTTCTAGGGATCCCGTATTCCCCATCTGCAACGAAGCCTAACATGTTGATGTGGTGGTTTTGCCTCTTCGAATTTCTTCTATCTTCTGTCGGATCCATCTGTAAAAGAAACAGGAAGAATGAGCTATCACACAAACCATATCGAAACAACTTTCTAACTTTAATGGTTTGTACATTAACGAGTTCCTATCTTAATTATACCCATCTAGAATCAACAATCAACTACAATGATTCAATCGAACCCTCAAACTCGGTTACAAATGTCAGAGAAACGAACACTAAAATCTCACAAAGACGAACCCTAAAACACAGAAACGAACCCTAAAAACAAACATGCATTCAGGATCTCATGCTAACCAACCCTAAAAACAAACATGCATCACAATTACTTGAAACCCCTTATCTCGGTTTCAAATCTCAGAGAAACAAACCCTAAAACAACATACAAACACGATCTACAACCCTATTTCGAAACCCACACATCGATTAAGATCCCTTACCCGAAACCCCCAAATTGATTTCAAAATCGAAAATGGCTTTCGAGAACAAAAACGACCGATTCGAACCTTAAATCTACTAGAGAAGAACTCACCTCGCCGAGATTAGAGACCGTCGTCGATTGGATGGAGAAAACCACCGGGAAACTTCGTCGCCTTCGGAATCGCCTCTCTCGCACTCGAAATCGCGTTTTCGAGAGAAACCCTAGTTTTTTTAGAAAAGAACAAGAAATGAGAGAAACCCGTGTTTCTCCCTCTACAACGCGGATTCTCTTCACCAATCAGATATTGCCGCGTGGCTTGAACTCTCTTCTTACGGGTTCATCCGCAAGGCCCGATTCACCGATATAAACCCTTTTTTCATTAAATTTAATGGACACGGGCCTATGATACCGAGCCCAATATCCGGTGTAAAACCGCTAATGCAGATGGTCTTACTTTTTGATGGTATCTTATTCAACTTCATATTTAGACCTAATAATCCACGGAATTAAATAATTTGAGAAAATTTTACGTCTACCATTTTCATTATTGCGATTTAGTTTTAATCAAGTTATTTCATAAGATTAACTTACATGCAAAATTCTTGTTATTATAGCTACAATCATTAGAGCATATGAAACGGAAGTTTTTCGACGAAAATATCTCTCCAATATAATTATAGTATAATAAAAAAGTTTTTTAGAATTTGAAAAAATCATCTAATAAATTTATTATTTTTAGTGAGCATTTATCAAAAAAAATTTAAAATAAAATTTTCAAGTTTTGAATTTTTCTTTTCTTATAATCACTATTTTTAATGAGAGACTATTATTGAAATATTTTCATTACATGCTCTTAGTAAGAATATCTCTCAACAAATATATTAATATCATAATAAAATAGTTTTTCAAATTTTGTGAGGCTTAAGTTAAAATCGAAAGATTCTTCTTGAAAAACTTTTAAATCGGATGACTTAACTATTTCAGACGGCCCCGCCATCTGAGGCAACGACCGTGAGGGTACTTCTGACTTTTCCAATGGCTTGGACTTCCAACTAGTTGCACATCCTCGTCACTATGAATACGACACGTGTCAGTTCAAACCATTGACATCACGACACGTTTGAAAGAAGGGGGTGAGAGGGGACCACGTGAGACCTTACGTGGGACTTATCTTATTCAGTCTTCCAAGACGTTAAGCAATATTAATGGGAACGCTAGCGACACGACAGGTACTGGTCGAGATAAGGGTTTGTGATGTCTTTTTTAAATTTAACTGTGTTCCTTCATCATGTCATGCGAATTGCGATTTTTTCCTTTGTAACTTTACTGAAGTGGAATATAATACTAGGACACAAACAATTATGCAATAGTGGATGCACGATAGCTGAAATATCTGAAACAAAACACTCCTAGCATTATGATGATAGCTGAAATGTCCACAAGACATAGAAAAAATCTATTCAACTGTACCATAATAGTGGTATGGTTCACATTTGATTGGGTATAAGACGCATAAAAGAGATAAGAGAGGTAACTAATAAACAGAGCCAAACCTTGTACATAAAGGTAAAAGTACAACAATTATATAGTAGATAAGTTCCGATTCGTGGAACTCATGCACTAATTATACACTACTTAGACGGTGGTGTTGTCTTATAATATCCGTTGCATTCTCACAATATCATATTTTTAAAGATTTATTTTCAGAATTATATGTTTAGTCAGACACTTCCTTCATGATAGAATAGATCGATTTAGGTGTGAGAGTGATGTAGAGACAGAGTATGGTCGAAACTAAGAGGAAGAGTATGAAGAGAGTAAGTGAGAATCAAAGAGACTGCAATAGAGAATAAGAG
This sequence comes from Moricandia arvensis, assembly GCA_905132765.1. Lineage (NCBI taxonomy): Eukaryota > Viridiplantae > Streptophyta > Magnoliopsida > Brassicales > Brassicaceae > Moricandia > Moricandia arvensis. The sequence goes on from CAJHQP010000131.1 coordinate 215,286, forward strand.
AGGTTGACTTGCTGGAAACTGAAGAACATGAAGAACAAGAGAGAGGGGGAGAAGTATTTCAAAATCTAAGAGAGAGAATGAGAGAAAATGGTTTTCCTTGCTTAATGTGGAGGCATACAACATGTATTTAAAATACGAAATGGTAGACAGAAAAACACAAAGGTCCCACTTGCTTCCCACTTGCTTCCCACTTGCTTCCCACTTGCTTCAACCTTTCTCCAACGGATTCCAAGTTCAAATTTGAATAATCTGAACTTCAAATTAGCATCTAGAAGGTTTTGGTCGAGTCTGAGTACTTCCTTGCCTTCCAAGTCACTCTAGGTTTAGGTTTGGTTACTTGAAAGTCAAGGTTATATGAACTGTTTTGTACAGAATTTGAATGCTTCAAATCTTCTTTAATTCCAGCTTATTTATGTCTTCATGTCAACACTCCCCCTCAAGCTTGACCATAGAGATTTGTCAAGCTTGGATTCCATGAAGCATTCCCTCATTAAAACCTTTACTTGGAAAAAACCACTTGGGATAAAAACCAAGCAAAGGAAAAAGAGTAGAACACTTCATGGTAAGAGGTTCAGTGACATGAGATGTCTATGAGTCCAAGCTTAGGATGAATGAACTCACAAACCTTGCTGCTTGCTGCCTTAGTGAATATGTCAGCCAATTGATCTTCACTTCTTGTGTAGCATGGAAGAATCACTTGCTGCTCTACTGCTTGTCTCACCTTGTGGCAGTCTACTTCTATGTGCTTGGTCCTCTCATGAAAGACTGAGTTTGATGCAATGTGTATAGCCGCCTGATTGTCACAATGCATTGTCATTGGTGCTGTGAATTCTATCTCCAAGTCTTTGAGTAGTCCTTTGATCCATATAAGCTCACTGGTTAGCTTCCTCATGGCCCTATATTCTGCCTCAGCACTTGAGCATGACACCACCTTCTGTTTCTTGGTCTTCCATGTGACTAGATTGCCTCCGATGAAGGTACAATATCCAGTGGTTGATCTCCTATCATTTCTGTCTCCAGCCCAATCTGCATCACAATATCCCACCACTTCAGTGCTTCCATTGCTAGCCATCCATATACCTTGACCAGGAGCTTCTCTCAAGTATCTCAAGATTCTCTCCACCATGTGCCAATGATGAATCGTGGGTGTTTGCATATGCTGACTGACTTGGTTAACAGCAAAGCATACATCAGGTCGAGTTATGGTCAGATATATGAGTTTTCCAACCATTCTTCTATACTTCTTGACATCCTCAAATGGAGTAGCATCAAACTCCCCCTCTCGCAGTACCTTGTAGCCTCCCTCTAATGGAGTCTTGGCTTGTCTACCACCAAGGTTTCCTGCCTCATTTAAAATGTCAAGTGTGTACTTCCTTTGGGATAAGAAGAGCCCCTCTTTAGAGCGGCACATTTCAATCCCTAAGAAGTACTTTAACTCTCCCAAATCCTTAATATCAAATGCAGTTTTAAGAAAGGTTTTGGTTGAGATTATACCTTCCTTATTGCTACCAGTGATAATGATATCATCTACATACACCAATATCACCACAATACCTTGTTGGCTGGTTAGAGTGAATAGGGAGTGATCTGCCTCTGATTTTACAAACCCTCTTCCATTAAGAGTTGCACTCAGCTTGTGGTACCAGGCTCTAGGAGATTGTTTCAAGCCATATATTGCCTTCTTCAGTCTCAAAACATTCCCTGGTTTGACCATGTTTCCTAAACCAGGTGGTGGCCTCATGTAGACTTCATCTTCCAATTATCCTTGGAGGAATGCATTCTTCACATCCATCTGCCATAGATCCCACTCAAGGTTGACAGCAAGTGATATAAGAATCCTTATGGTGTGTAACTTGGCCACTGGTGCAAAGGTATCCAGATAATCTTCCCCATATACTTGAGTGTAACCTCTTGCCACCAGTCTTGTCTTCTTCCTCTCTGGTTTTCCATTTGCAAGGTACTTGATTGTGTACAGCAGGCGACTTGTCACTGCCTTCTTACCCTTGGGGAGTTCAGTTTCAAACCATGTATCATTCTTGATCATGGCATCAATCTCATCACCAACAGACTGTCGCCACTCCTCATGTTGCATAGCTTCTTCATATGTTTTTGGAATGTACTCAACATCCAATTCCCCAATGAAGACTTGATGCTCTTCTGGATATCTTGCAAGGGAGCATACTGCACTTATTGGATGAGCCACAGCTTTAGAATTGAAGTAAACTCTTGTGTTAATCCAGTTTGAGTTCGGCTTCCTAATCCTTGTACTTCTTCTCAAAGGTTGTATTTGATCAGGTTCTGGCTCATTTTCTTCACTAGGCTCTCCCATTTGAGTCTCAGTTTCTGAATCAGATGGCACTCCATCTTGATCATAAGCTACTGAATTCTCCTCAGGTTGTATTTGAGCTTCAGTTTGATCACCACTTTCATTGCCCCCATCATGATCAGGATGAGTGACTTCAATGTCTTCCTCAGCTTCTGGAACAGTATGGGTGGGAGCCTCCTTGGTTGGTTCAGATACTCTTGGTAAACTGATGCCTAGCCTTTCCATAATAACCCTCAGATTGTTAGCTCTATCAGAGGCAGATTGAGATAGATCCTTGAGCTCTTCCCAACTCTTCTCATCATAATAACCTCTTGACTCCATGAACTTAACATCTCTGGATACTAGAACTCTCCTTGTTTCTGGAACATAACACTTATAGCCCTTCTGATGCGTGGAGTATCCAATAAACATTGCTTTTGTGCTTCTAGCCTCTAGCTTGTTGCGTAGGTCTCCTAGAATCAAGACAAAACACACACACCCAAACACACGCAAATGGTCTATAGATGGCTTAGTTTTATTGAGTACCTCATAAGGAGTAGCATCAAGGAGTATTCTGGTGGGTGTGCGGTTGATCAGGTAGGTGGCTGTAACAACTGCATCTCCCCAAAACTTCTTAGGGACATTTGTATGAAACATTATGCTCCTGGCTACTTCCATCAAGTGTCTATTCTTCCTTTCTGCCACGCCATTTTGCTGAGGTGTGTAAGGGCAGCTGGTTTGGTGTATGATTCCATGTGTGGCTAGATGTTGCTTGAAGGCAGTGCTAGTGTATTCACCACCATTATCTGATCTCAGAATCTTGATCTTAACATTGAAATGGTTAGTGACATGATTCTGAAAATTTTTAAATGCTTCTAGCACCCTATCTTTTGATTGCAACAATGTGATCCATGTGTACTTAGATTTCTCATCTATAAATGTCACAAAGTACCTATGTTGTTCTCTAGATGCACATGGGGCAGTCCACACATCAGAATGTATTAAATCAAAACAGTGATCATAGATAGTCTTTGATTTAGGAAACACACTTCTACAATGTTTTCCAGGAATACAAGCCTCACAATCACTTTTAAACGAGATACTAGGCAATAGGATGTTTAAGGCTCTAGAATGAGGATGTCCTAATCTAGAATGCCACAATACATCTTTAGGGAACTCGGAAATGGCATTAAAAGCAGAAGATAATTCAGTAGCTGGTCTTGTGTCCTCAAGCAAGTACAAGTCTCCCTTGGTCACACCTTTGCCAAGCAACTTACTAGACTCAATATCCTGAAAGTAAACTTCATTAGGAGTGAAGGTAACATGGCAGTTTAAATCATTTGTGGCCTTTTTAACAGAAACCAAGTTTGATGCAAAGGTTGGCATATAAAAAGCCTTAGATACTTTGTTAAACAGATTTAAATCACCTATTCCTCTTATTGGGATTTTATCACCATTTGCTATCATCACATTTCCTAAGGCTGGTTTCACATTTTTAATCAAGTGGGAATCACTAATCATATGATGAGAGGCACCAGAGTCTATTACCAATGGTCTAGCAAATTTTAAATCATTCATTGTGCTGTAATCAGTGTGAGATGCATTAAGAGAAAAGCCAAGAGTTTTAGGGATACCAGATTCTTTCAAGGCTTTTATGAGAGCATCTAGATCAGATCTCTTGATAGTCTCATCCTGGTTGGCTCTTGCAGTTGAGTACACTGAAGTAGAGGCCATAGCACTTCTCACACCATTGTTTGGAGTCACTGGTTCAACACCATCAGTGGAGAAGTTAGCCCTTGCGTCCATGTACTGAGTGCGGTTCTCCTTGAATTTGTTTGGCTTTAGGTGAGGATACAGTATCCAGCACTTGTCCTTGAGATGACCTTTCTTCTTGCAGTGGTCACAAATCAAAGACCTCTTATCCTCTTGCTTGTACACACTCTTGTTTACCACTGCTGCTTCAGCTTGATTGACCATGACTGGTTCTCCTTTGCGCCCAAACAAACCCACTGAGCCTTCCTCCTTTTGAATTTGCGCACATACATCATCAAGAGAGGGGAGTTTATCAGCCCTCAGGATGTGCTTGATTAGGCTGTTGTAGGATGAATTGAGAGTCAGCAGCAACCCAAATACTTTGTCCTCTTCACGCCTTTCATTCAGAGTTGAGGGATCCACAGTGTGTGGTCTTAGAAGCTCCAACTCTGCCCAAAGAGATCTAAATTTCCCAAAGTGAGTTTGAAATTCAATATCTCCTTGGCTGAGAGCATTAATGGTTCTTTTCACTTCAAACACTCTAGTAAGATTGGAAGCATTTCCAAACACCTTGTAAAGAGTGTCCCATAGTTCTTTGGCAGTCTCACAGTATGAGTAAGACTCCAAGATAGCTGGTTCAAGAGAGCCTTGGAGGAGAAAGAGCACCATCTGATCTTCTTGAGACCATTTGTTTTCATCAACCACCACCAGCTCTTTTCCATCTTCTCCTTGGAGGATCTGCCTTGGAGCTGCTTCATTGGTAACATGACTCCATAATCCTCTTCCTCCAAGGGCAGTTTTCACCAATCTGGACCATAGAAGATAGTTTATCCCCTTTAATGTCACAGGTATGTGAATAAACTTGTTGCTCTCCATCTTTCACTCGCCACAAGCTGTAGTAATCAGAGAGTGAATCTTGAAGAAAAATAAGCAAAAAAGGGCAGAGTAAGCTTTGTTTTGCGGAAGTAAATAGGTTCAGAAGCTTTGATGCTCTGATACCATGATAGAATAGATCGATTTAGGTGTGAGAGTGATGTAGAGACAGAGTATGGTCGAAACTAAGAGGAAGAGTATGAAGAGAGTAAGTGAGAATCAAAGAGACTGCAATAGAGAATAAGAGAGGTTAACTTGCTGGAAACTGAAGAACATGAAGAACAAGAGAGAGGGGGAGAAGTATTTCAAAATCTAAGAGAGAGAATGAGAGAAAATGGTTTTCCTTGCTTAATGTGGAGGCATACAACATGTATTTAAAATACAAAATGGTAGACAGAAAAACACAAAGGTCACACTTGCTTCCCACTTGCTTCCCACTTGCTTCCCACTTGCTTCAACCTTTCTCCAACGGATTCCAAGTTCAAATTTGAATAATCTGAACTTCAAATTAGCATCTAGAAGGTTTTGGTCGAGTCTGAGTACTTCCTTGCCTTCCAAATCACTCTAGGTTTAGGTTTGGTTACTTGAAAGTCAAGGTTATATGAACTGTTTTGTACAGAATTTGAATGCTTCAAATCTTCTTTAATTCCAGCTTATTTATGTCTTCATGTCAACACTTCATGCATGGACACACTACAATAGGTGAGCATACAGAGAGACACACACACATATATACATGCAGTAAACTATGTGATATGTATTTATGGTTGTATCTTGATCCTCTTATATGCTAAGATCATTTATGGTCCGTGGGCTTCTATCTTCTAAGAGAGTCGCAAATTGTATCAGCTATTTCTATAGGCCACGGCGAATTTGTTTTTTACGTCACAGGAAATATATGTGTACCTTTTATTTTGACAGTAATGTGTTATATCTGTATCCTAAAAACTAGTTTCAACACTGAATACAAACATCAAGTCGGTATAGTGACGTTGAAGACAATTGATCAGTTTCATCTAAGAATCATCTTCTAGGGTTACTAAAACGCTTGTGTAATCTTATATAAAAAAGTCCGGCTAAAAATTACATCAAGTACTATAAATGAAACGATGTCCAAATAGATTTCAGAGCTGGCCTATAGCCAGGGTCTATAAGTTTTAGCTGCGGAAATATCTTTTAAGGGAGTTAACATATTAGGCATATAATGGTGATTTGGTTGGAAACACAAAACACACAACACTTTTGCAACGGATGAAAAGAGAACGCACGTGTTTGAAATGTTAAAGTGAAAATTAGAAGATAATAAACAAATAAAAAAAACCAGAGGAGACACGATCGAGATAACGAGACATACCATGAAGATAATCAGTTCTCGTTTATTAGTAGTTTGTAGGTAAGGCCATTGGCTGCCCAATTTGGCCCAGGCAATTACTGGGCCCAAAAAGCCCAAGTTATGGTACTTTCAATATGATTGAACATGTTTAGAAAAGATTGGGGAGGTATCAGCACGAGTTTAAATATGGTAGAATTAGGAATACTTTTGGCAAAGGAACAAGACGTGTGAAGGGGTTCTGCACACACAAGATGATAATATATATGCCATCTTGTTTTCTTTTAATAATTATTCAATTTGTTTCGATGGTGTATAGTTGTTGATAACTTCGAATTTGTCGGGTAAACATGTGAACATCGACACTTAATAATACGACATCTTCGCGAATCACATTGATCTTTATGTCCCCTAATTATGAATTTTAAATCGTCATATTGATTTGATTCATGTGAAGAAGATCTTCTCTCGTGTGGATTTCTTGTGGATTGTTTTATGCACACGAAGTTGCTGGAAGAACGTGAGAACATGATCATTTAGTCATCGGACAGGTGTGACCGTGTTGGCACACACACTGACACAACGAATAAAAGCAGTTTTTATCATACACACATGTTCATACCAGTGTTACACATTTAAGCATACGATCTTTCCAAAAAAAAAAAACAATCGAGCAAAATAAAATAGATTTATGAATCCTACAACCAATCTTCTTTATTTAGCTATCATATACCAGACCAGAGATTTCATGTTCGATTTATATAATATATGTGATTGGCCATTAATAGTTGAAGCTGAATTGTATTATTTAGATCTTTGTTGATGTTTTATATTACATGTTTGAAGATACATTCATATGCTTATTCGCTAATTATAGAAATGTACTAAAGACGACAAAAAGAAAACTAAACACCGTTTGAAGACAAATGAGTACGATAAGTACGTTTTACTTAACATGAATCAATATTTCTGAACCATTAGGGAAAGTCTTATATTTATATTGTCCAATGTCCAATATATAGGACTAAACTAAAGAAAGTCACACATGATAATATCGTGGAGAATAAATGACACTATATATTTAAGAGAAAATTATCTGTTTAATTTATTTTTATTTTCTACAAATTAAAGTCCGATGTTGAACATTATAATTCATAACTGAACTTAACCCAAAACTGGAACAAACCAAATAGAATCATCAGAGTCTAAGTGTAGTTTCAATAGACTTCACTAAAACTGAACCGGATGAAAACATCAAATTTTCAATTTTTTTTTCTTTTTGCATTTTGTGTGTTTATGTCTAGATAATGAAAGATGAAATAAATTTGTTATTTTGTACACTGAAAAGTGAAAACCATGGTAAATATCTAGTATTGATTTCGAAGTTTTTGATGCCATATGGAAAAGAAGCCTATAATTAGAAATCTAAAATTAAACTAAAATATAAGTTCCAACGACATTCTAACTGAAATGAAATAGTTTTGGCTAAATTTTATCTGTAGCTTTAATAGATAGAACCAAACTAACGAACTCATGTCTAAATCCAAGAAAAAAAAAAGACAAAAAATAATAAAGACCCGAAAACCCGTAACAGTTTAATACTATACATGTTTGTCAAAGCAATTACTACTGGCGCGTTATATACCAAAAAGAAAATGAGAATATGGTACCCTAGCTATGTCGTAGGATGTGCGGTATTGTTTGTTTGACCGTATATGTAACTTCAACTCCAAACTTTGAAGTTTGGCAAGTTACTCGGTCGTATCAAATATTAAATGTATCAAATATTAAATGAGTAAGATCGGTTATTTTGAATCCTTCCTTTATTCAAACGGAAGTTGAAGTTGAACTACTGCGAATTTTTATTAGAAAATGTTCATTATAAATCACGAGTTCTGTGTGTATATGTAGCTTTCTTCTACTGAATGAGTCAACATGTGAACACGTGAAAAAAACATGTGAACACGTGATGCCTGATTACTATTTTTTTGTATATGGCTTTCGACCCGTTCAAGTTTCCCTTGTTGAGTGGAGATAGTTTAATACATTAGGGAGGTCTAGTTTGAACAAGTAACTAGAGAAGATAAGTCGCTTAGTATGGATTATCACCGCAAGTTTTCTTTTTGTTTTGGTTTAGGGTTAATTGTATTTAGTTAATAAAATGTAGTAATGACTAGGATCATGATCGGATTTTGACACAAACATTGGTTTAGAAATTTATTATATAGAGATTAAATCATAATTTATGAAAATATATTTTTATTAAAAAAATTTAAAATGTTTATAAGTTTCTAAATCTCGATCCTGATATTTGGGATTTACTATGCATTCCTGCAAGTTTCTTTTTCGTTTAGGGTTTTAACCACTAGGTCATAGACCAAAAAAAGCAAAACGCATATTTGTGTAGGGGAAAACATTTGCTTACTTATTTTATTAAAAGCAAAAGTTGTAATGATGTGTTGATGACTTCGTACGTGCATGAAACTGGTAGGCTGTAATTAATTACGATATCTGTCAATAATAACCGTTTCGTTGACTTGTACATTACAATTTACACATATATTCAATTCAAATGCAAGTTGCGATATACAGTAATACAGACTGTATCAGGTCACTTCTTATGACTAGCGAGTTTGCGACCAGGAGTCGCGTGACGCGTACCACGTCATTGCTGACTTCGTTTTAGATTTTGTATGTTTTTCTTGAAATTAAACTGGACCTATCTAGATAAAGAAAAAAACGTAAGAACAATCATCAAATTCAAAAGAACAGGCTGATAAGAAGGTATCGCTATGCATACGCACCCCATGCACATAGCCACAAGTATAATTATTTACACGATCTATATATATGTGCGTAGTAAAATTTGAATGCGTGTTTGTATGAAATAATATTCAGTATTTATAGTAACTAAATAACTCAACAAGAGAAATAAATAATTGGGAGTAATTAGGCCATAAAAAAAAAAAGCAAAGTTAATGAGCTTATGACTTGAGGCGCACTGTAATTAGGATTAGATAATGCTAAATGTCCTTTTACTACAGACAGGACATAGCTAGGGGACCTAACTTACGTGTCAGCTACCGGTTCAATATACTTGAACCGTAGCCGGTTTAATAACTCGCGAATTTATAAATCCGGTTACGTCTTCGTCTTCCTTCTTCTATATATAACAAGACTATAACAAACTCTGTTCTACGCGTCGTATCTACACTCGTGAATCTTTGTTTGTCTCTCTCGATTTTCAAACTTCTTCTTCAAGCTTTCCTCACACCAATCGCAAATGGGAATCTGCGTCTCGTTTCACCGGAGAGACCTCACCTCTCCCCCGACGGTGAAGATCGTGTCCGTCAACGGCGATCTCCGGGAATACCAAGTTCCGGTGCTCGCCTCTCAGGTCCTGGAAGCAGAATCAGCAGCTGCTTCGTCTTCCTCCTCCTCCAGACCGTCCTCTTACTTCATCTGCGACTCTGATTCCCTCAAGTACGACGACTTCGTACCGGCGATCAAATCGGAAGATCCTCTCCAGGCCGAGCAGATCTACTTTGTTCTTCCGATCTCCAAGCGCCAGAACCGTTTAACGGCGTCGGACATGGCGGCTCTCGCCGTGAAAGCAAGCGTCGCGATACAAAACTCCGTCGGGAAAGAGTCTCGCCGGCGTAAGAAGGTGAGAATCTCGCCGATCATGATGCTGACTCAGCCTAACGACTCTTCCGTTGCCGCTGTTAACGGAAAAGCGAGCGAGACGACGGTGAGGAAGGGAAGGCCGTTACCGTTACTGAACAAAACGGCTCCGTTTAAGGCTTCGAGCGGTTATGGTTATAACCGGTCCGGTTCTGTACGTAATTTGAAAAGATATACTTCTAAACGAGCAAAATTGGCGGTTCGATCCTTTAGGCTCAAACTTTCAACGATCTACGAAGGCACTGTCGTTTAGATTTTAATTTTTGCAAGTAACAAACATATTAGAAAAAATATTGAAAACCAGAACTAGAATCATAATATTTCGCACTTTATTTTTACAAACCGATGATATAATCTTTTTTCCTTTTCGTTACGTTTATTGTAGTTAATTTGTTTGAATATTGTATATTTTGGTCATGTATATGGGCGTTTAATATCATATATTTTACCAAACAAATTGTGTATGATTGGCGATATTTCTATAATAAGACAATAATATCGACAATCATAACTAATTAATTACCATACTCAACGTTAACTAACGAGTACATAAACTGGAAGTGATTTCCATTATGGGATGTAGAAAATATTACGTGAAACGTATAATCTAACGCTAAACTTTTGAAGTTCAATTTTTAAATGTCAACTGAATATGTCAGGCGGGGGAGTATAAGCTACAACCAAGGAAATTTTACTAATTAAATATTTCCAAAGTTTACTATGTATATTCAGAATTATGTGCTATTCAATTATAGGATTTAAAGAATCTCACAATATTCTATACTATTGGTTATAATATTTTCAAGGATAAAGTTACGTTATACTTAATTTCGTCGACAAAGCGACCAAATCAAAATTATTCGTTAATGATTACATTTTAATGATTAACTATATTTTAATATTGAAGTAAATATGCTCGGATGGGTATCGCATACCTAATTTCCAAAAATATTTCGTTAAATAAAATGTTTGATCATCAGTCCAATTATCTAAATTACAATGTCAACTTAGTTGTTGATGAATAAGTTATTTATATTGCTTACTTATCTACTTCTATGTGCTATAATAAGTTGTTAACAACCAAATATATTTTGCTGGAGTGTTCGTAGAGAGTCTTATATTTAAGTTTTGAATGTAAACACATGGATTATAATTTAGTTTTAACTTTTTGAAAACCTAGCTAAGTTCCTTTCCTTTTTGCAAATTATATATTAATAAATATATATGGACAAGTGTGTTATAAAAGATGTTTAAATATGGATGCTAGTGGCTACTAAAATGTCGATTCCAAACCACTAGCCTACGATTCACTGATCTGTGTTTATTTTGGTGGCTTTGTTTATTGCACTAAAGTTGAATTTTCATAGCATGCATGCTGCATGCATATTATTGTAAATTTCTAAAAGTTGGACGTTTCAGCCTACTGTCGAGCTGTGCTTTCGTGTGCAATTGGTACACTTAATAAATATGATGAGTCAGTATGATATAAACTAAAATCATCCCTCAAATAAATAAAAATACGCATGCGAAAAATATATATTCAAGGGATGTGTGTTGATTGATTCTGAAAGGAGACGTGACGTGAATAGCATACATATTCCATTAAAAGGCCATGATTTTGTAAAAAGGGAAATTAACGGTATACATGCATATGGTTTTGTTTTATATTGCTTTTTCAACATCATGGATTCGTGTGGTTGCTTAATTGGAGATTGGTGTGAACGTTAAGAGTAAAATAAACCTTTTTCGCTCTGGAAATAACAATCCTCCGATGACCGGCATTTCTTCGACAATGACATGTTATATATACAAACAGAAGATGCAACTAAATATATCCATGATATTTTGCAACCAATATCATGTTGCCAAAAAAAAACACTATATTACAGTTTTATGTCATGATAGTATATTACAGTTGCCAAAAAAAAAACACTATATTCAGTAAAACTTCCATATACTCGCGTCATAATGAAAAGAGTTAAATTACAAGATTATTATTATTATTATTATTTCAGGTTAAAGTCAATGATACTCCGTCTTCTCTCGCTTTTTTACAAAGATACATCATACATCATCAATTAGAGGACAATATGAAAACAAAGATACCTTGTTGAAGAGATGCTACAAACAAAAGAGAGAAACATGCATAGAAACATTCATTGAACAATGAAATATTAAAGGAATGTGAAGTGAAAGTGACCAGCCTACAAAGTGAGATATGTGTATAATAACTGAGGATGGCCGGTTGATATATCAGTTTATTCTAGAGAGTTTACTGAATGCTGCAAACAATATACTCTAAAACTCAGCTAGACTATTGCATAGCGAAGAAGTTTGCACGCAAGTTTTCATTGGAGAAAAAGGATCTAGTTCAACTCCAACTTATATATTCCAAAAAAAATTGTTATGGTTGATAGGTTAGATCGATAAAACGATCTTATGTGAGAGTCCAACATATACGATATGAATTTCAAATTTCGTTTATTATATTAGAGGACTATTGAAATGAATTATATCACGGGTAACTGCAATAGCCCTAAAGTGAGTATCGTAATCATATTAGTAGTTACAAATATGGCTATGTTGTTACAAAATTTCGCAATGAAACAAATAATATAAAAATACAAGTATGTCCTTATTTTCTGTTAAGTGTGTCCCTATCAGAGAGAGACGGGTCTATGTTGCAACGTGCGATTAGTTATGCCGTATGCACCAAACAAATTGGTGTGTCAAGTCATTAGACGAATTACCAAATCGCCTTAATTGGACCGCGTGTTTTAATCTTATTCATCTCGGTAGCTAGATGGAAAGTCAACTCTCCTACGTTTGCTAATCTTTTTCCTCCCTTTATTCAATTAGATTTTGTCCTGGTGACAACCCTACACGAGATTTGAGTGATACAATAAATACGTTAATTTTCATTTTTTTGTTCACATCAATATAAACAAATTCGTATAAGATTCTGATAACGAAATTAGTAACTTTGTGTCTATATTAATAACTAGATTTCACTGATTTCGTACACTGTGAAAAATATATTTATCATTGTATTTTGAATCTGAGGTATATGTAGTATAAAGATGCTAAATCATTGTTTAAATCTTCAAATTTCCTCTAAACATGTTGCGAAACAAATTATTTCTCTAATTCATAAACCATCTTCACCACTATAATAATATGTGACCATTCCTCGGTTAATTTTCAATTAAATACAGTTTTCAATTATATACTTGTATGTCCCTTTCAAAAACTATTTAAAATAGGTTACTTGTTGACTAAAGTATTATATTCTCTCCAATTTATGAAAAGTGTCATTTTGACATTTTCATTCAAATTAAAAATAATTAAAATATATTAATATTTTATTAATTATATTTATTTAACTAAACGTATTTTGAGATAAATAAAATTATTTATATGATCAGTAATTTCATAACTAATATTAAGTTTAAAGTATATAAAAATTGACACCTTTTATAGCATATATATATATATATATATATATTATGTGTATCAATCAGTCCAATACGACCCCGGTTAGATGAGCCTAAAAATAACTCTAAGGACAAAACTTCAAACTTATAATTAATGCGTAAAGAGATCACATGCGACTTTAACACAAATGTTGCAGTTTCTGAATGTGTTCAAACATGGTCTTGATGTTGAAAATGCGTAATATACAGGGATTGGTACCTTTCACACGTAGCAAGTTTGGGATATTTATGATAAAATCCTCACTATCATACATGTAAATGTAGAGATTTTATTTTATTTATACCAGTAATTCTTGCTTGAGATAATAAGTATAAGAAACTATACCTACACAAGACTAGAGGGAACATGACCCCCCATTTCTTTTCTTTCTTTCTTACCTAAAATTTTGTTGCTGTCTCGTTTTCGATGGTCAGTGATTATCTTTCACCGTCGGTCACCACCTGCACTCGTTTTCATCTTTCAGTCTTTCCAATTTATCTGTTAACCTTATTTTTCTTTTTGGAGATTGAACTTAAAATTAAAAAAAAAATATTAAGCTTTTAAAAAATAAAAAGGATTATTTTGATCATTTTTTCTTTGGAGTTTATTTTTTGACAAAACTTTAAAAATGACTATTTGAGAGATTTGTCTTTAAATAATTACTTTCAATTTTAATTTTAACCACATAAAAAAAAATTTGCGTAAAGGCTATAATTTTTGAGGGCCTTATATGTTTTTGAGCCGGCACTAATCAAATATACATTTTTATATGTAATTATTAATCTATATGTTTTTAAAAAAATTCTTTAGTATACACGTTATCCTAAATTCTATATGCTATTTCTTAGATTTTGAGATTTTAATTTTCATCGAAATTAAGAGTTCGCATCAAATTTACGTATGCATTAATTATAATTTCAGCTGTCTTGAGTGGACGTAAAGTTAACACTTGATGTTTTGTCATATATTAACATATACGTTAAACTGCGTTAATGTATTAGACACTAAGCCGTCATATGAATTGTGAATGAATATTTTTTTTTGAGAATCTATAATTGTGAATGTATATTTCTGCTAAGTATTTTTTAAATAGTGACAAAAAAATATAAAGATTTTCAGATATCTTTTTTGTGTGTAACTTTTAGGCGTAAATCAGACCCAATAACTTTATTCTGCTACCCAACAAATTTTGTTGGGCCTTTCATAAAGGCCCATTAATAATGTAATCATACATGACAGGGTGGAGAAGAACATAACCGGGTATGCAAAGTAAACGAAATAATCTGGTTCAAAGTTAAAATCATATCTACATATAGATTAACAGAATTATCGGCAGTACTGATTACGTTTTCAGACCATGTGGATGTGGTCGGGGACACTTTTCTAATTATCATTCTGAACTTTTTGTTAATCAGTTAATATAGTGTCTCTTTATATATGTATTTATCATGGCAACAGATGTATATCAATTACCAGTCAATTAGGCTTTTGGCTGGTCAAAGATGTATAATCTAATAATATTTGACAAATAAGTATTCAGATTCCACTAGCTCAGTGCACATATAAACGCTTAATAATTCATGCCATCATGAAGCCATTATATCATAAACATTAACCTTAATTATTGGCACTATTTATACTATAATATTACATACTATATATATTTGAATTGTAATGGTCTCTATATGTCTAGATGGTTCGACTGGTGCTGATAATATTAGTGAAACGGAATTTTTAAGTGGAAATAGCAGTTTTAATTCGATTACAATATTTAAAAGCATGTTCCCTCTCTCCAATATGTGCCGCTAATTTGACTAAACCACTTATAAGCGGTCATCCTATTCGAACACGACAAATATATTTCAAAATTATATTCTATACCTAAAAACTATAATATAGGCGCATACGTGATGCTTAAATTCGCTATTTGACTCGTGGCCACCTTAAAAAATTAAGTATTCAATATAGTCAAAGTAAGTAATAACTCAAAAAATTTCATTACTTACAAAATCAAATCAAATATCAAATATTGTTATATTTTTTAATACATGCATGGTTATTTACCTCGTTACTTACTAGTTACTATATACCATATTAAATATTCTTGTTAAAAAATTTTTTTTCTTTGCATTTAAAGTTGGACACAAATACTCGTTTCTAATCTTATAATTATAATTTATTTTGTATTCGTTTGATTTTAAAGTATTTTTTTTGTTGTTAAGTCGAATATTAAATAATGAAATTTAGATATTTGTAAACAAGATAAGTAACATGTATTAAAATTTTCTAACTATATGGTTTATTACTACCCATTAGTTGCTTAGAGAATAAATTTTTATTATCGTGAAAAATAATTCTCATAGTAAAATAAACAAAACAAGTGTTTATGTTCATTTCTAATATAATATTATTTAATAAGTAATTGAATACTCAAAAATACTCGTAAATAATTTACAAAATATTTATAAATAAAAAATAATAAAATAAGACATAATTTACAAATATTTTATTTTTATAAAGTATTTGAAATAACAAGTACTCATTTTTAATAAGTCAAATAACAAATTGAATTTTTTATTACTTATGCAAAGTAAGTCAAATATTAAATACACCTAAAATATCAAGTACTTACTTTGTGTCCATCCCTAAATCAGATACTCCCTCCGTTCCCGAAAGTAAGATTTTGTGGGAGTTTTTTTTTGTTCCACAAAATAAGATTTTATAGAATTTTAAGGTACTTTTATTAATTAGTGTTAATGAATTGTATACTTTCAAGAAACATTAATTAAAAATACTTAAACTGTTTAAATCTTATTGGTCAATAGTTATTGGAAACTGCATAATAGAAATAAATAATATAGTTAATCATAAACATTAATTATGTTCTTAATAAACGTGCAAATTCTAGAAAATCCTACTTTCAGGAACGGAGGGAATATGTTATAGTGAAAGCTGTTTGTGTAATCCTTATTTTCTTTAAAAATAAGCTGTACCTGGGTCAGGTCTTTCATCAGCTGAATATCCGGTAGACAATACATATTGTCAAATTTGATGGGGGTGTGTCTACCTTTGAAACTAGTTGGACAGCTCAAATCGATTTTAAGTTGAGCGAGGTTCTAATCCTAGATTTCAGGCTAATGCTAACCTCGATTAGTAATATTACAAAGAACTATTCGTATCAAATTTTCTGGCATATGCTAACCTCGACTAGTAATATTAAAAGAACTATACGAATACTAATGAAATATGAGTTTTTATTAGTCATTTAAAAAAAAAATAGATATGAATTCTTATTTTAGTTAGATTTGGGATTTAATATTTAATATCCGTGATCGATCTCGGATTCAATCCGCTCCACTCTAAAAAAAACGGATATTTGAGGGGTTCGGTTCCAGATTTGGATAATGATTTTATAGATTTGACTACGGATTCAGATAGTAAAAATTTAAGTTTATTTAAAAATATTTAAATATAATTTTATATAAAATAAATTATTTTATATAAGTCTGTTTTAAAATATAAGTCTGTTTTAAAATATAAGTCTGTTTTAAAATATAATTTTATATAAAATAAATTAATTTATTTTTTTATTAAATTTCAATGTTTTTTTATAAAAACAAATTTAAATAAAATAAATAAATAGTAAATTAGTTAGTTTTTAATTTAATTAAAAAAATTAATGTAAAAAAAATTAGATATCCATGAATATTTGGATTTTAGTTCGAGTATCCGAAAAACCTAAATTTATATCTGAATAATAATTTTACGGATCCGGTAAATCCAGATCAAGATATCTTAAAACATTCTAGATAACTGATCCCTTCCGTCCTAATGTTAATTAGGTGATGGACATTTGGCGGTGCAATGGGTCCACTAATTTCAATTACGTGTCTTTCCTATAGTCTGACTGTCTGAGTAAGAAAACCAATGTGAACCAGGATTTAACCAGAAAATAAACCAGAAATTCTAGAGGAGAAGATGTTGGTTTTTGCTTTTTAGCACTTAGAGCAAGGCCATCAATAAGGATCCCTTAACGGTACTAATCAATATATTAATAATAAATAAAGTGATTTGAAAAGTTAAGTACCTTGGTTAAGGTAATTTAGTTTTTTTCTCCTCTAATGGTCGACATTTCGAGAAGGAGGAGAAACAAAAGTGATTTCGAGATTGTTCGACGAAATGAGAGAGAGACATTAATGTCCGGTCGAATAGGATTACGCCACATAAAACTCCTTACCCACTCCTTAAAATGCTAATATAAGTCGCGCTCCCTTCTTTTTTTTTCTTTTTCCATTTATTTTTTACCTTTTTTTCTTAGGACCCTAGCTTTAGAAGTCTTGAAATCCATTTTTCACTTTTGTAATTTTGATATCCTACATTTAATTTATAATCAACTGTATCAACATTATAATTTATAATAAACTCATTTATTCATTTTGTACGAATGATTGATAAATAAAAAATTACATTCATTTAAAAATTTAGAATATTAAAAATACATAATAAGTTATGACTATAAAGATCATAAAGTAAAAGCTTTAAAATTAAGCATATATATGCTTTCCCTTGTCATAACAAGAATTATATATATATATATGTATTTTTTTTACCAATAAATGTAACATGAAATAATGATGTAGGGCGTGAGGCCTAAGAACAAGCATGCATAGATCAATGATTAAAACCCAATCATGCTCTGGTATTTTTTATAGCATTTTGTAAGATGCTTTATATAATCATCACTTCTAAACTTTACTTATCGTTTTTTAACAAAAAAGAAAAAAAGTTACTCATCGCTTCATGATATTATCTTAATGAATGCAATTATGATATTACATGATTTCTAACCTAATTTGTATAAAAAAGCTCATTGCATGGTACCTTGAGAAAGAAAAAAAAAATCCAAAATCAGACTCAACATCATCTTAAGCATTATACAAGAATCAGATGCCTACTTCCTTATTATATATTATTCATTGAAGGCATACTTTCTATATATAGGAGACCAAAACTTAAGATGTTGACTATGTGTACGTAGTTTCATGTTATAACTTGTAATACAACAGAATCATCTACTCTATATTGCCAATTTATTTGTTAACCACGAAGGAAAATGATGAATATAATAGAAAAACCGTAGCTTATTACATACACAAAAGTAGATAAAAGCATATATGGCATGAGTCTCGCTGTCTTAGTAATATTCCATGCAGTCTAATCTCTCAAATCCATAATGCAACAAGGTAGATTAATTACTTTAAATCATTGGGTTTATTGATTAGGTTAGTAATACATTAAACTACAATTGGGTGATTGAAATTGATATTGAGTTGAATTTTATGTTACAACCAACTTTTTCTTTATATACACATTTAAATTATGGTTTGAAAGTTTTTGTTTTAACAAACAAACTAAATGCACTCATTAACAAAACATGCATGGAACAAAACTTTCTTTTGGTTTTGGATTTTACGAAAAAGGGAGAAACATGAAAAAGCCAATATTTATGTGAATGCTTTGTTCGCATTATCACTTTTTATCCTTTCACTAAGATTGTCGGCTTACGTTTCCAAGTGTATGTGTCCCATCTCTCCACATCTACATAGAGGTTTTGTTCCTCATTTTTCTTAATTTAGAGCACTTCCACCCCTCATTTTATTTTTACTCCAAAATAGAGTTTAGACTTAAAAATATTTCGATTCTATTTTGTTTACAATTTTATAATGGGTTAAAATGAATTTATTTCATAAATTAAATAATTTATTTATTTTTATTTATTATTCTATTTTAACTTTAATATAAAATAGTATTATAATAAAATCTAATTTCATTATTGAGATACTCTATTTTAGAATAAAATGAAATTTCAGATTTGGAGATATTCTTAGAATATAGTTAAAACAATGACAAAATTAAAATTCATGATTTTTACTATTTTTCTAAGATTCATCAGTAAATCTCCCTTTTCTTTCTATTTCTATGTCAACAACTTAATTAGTATTAAATAGTTGTTCATATAATATAATTCAAAACATAACATGCTTCGAACATATTTGATGGTGTCTTCTCCAATCTCATAATATCTTCATGTATTTTGCTATTTTTACTTTCAAAACAGTAAATTCTATAATATAGATGAAATAGATTTTTATGTATTATTCTAAAATAGCAATTTTTAAATATAGAATAAAAAATAAAAACAATATTATTTTCTCTATGAATAGAAAAAAAGTTGTATTATAAAAGTAAAAATATCAATGAATTGAAAATGCTCTCAGGTTTTAGCCATCGACTGCTTCAACACCTATTTCTTTATCCTTGGACACTTTTAATTCTTTCGAAATTAGCTGATACGGTAATAACTAATAAGAGCACGTTCATTGATGGTCCTTAGACGAGGTTCTTAGGAATAATACAAAGACCTGTTTCTTAACTTTTTCAGTTAAAAATTAAGAAACACGTCTTTGTACTGTTCCTAAGAACCTCGCCTAAGGACCACCAATGTACATGCTCTTAGACCATGATTAAAGGAGGGTTCTTAGAGGGTTTCTTAACGTGTGGGGTCCATGAACAGTGTAAGAACCGGTTACAAAAATTACTAAATAAGAACCGGTTTTTATGAGTTTCTTACACTGTTCACAGGCCCCACTGACACGTGGCGACTCATGATTGAATCATTTTAAAAAAAAAACTAAAAAGTTAAGAAACCCCTTGTAATTTTGGGTTAATTATGTCCTTAGCTTCCTTCGAAACGCACTACTGGATGTTACATTAACAAATGAGCCCCACGTTTTCTATAATACGACAAGTAGACCCCAGTTTTGCTCCTTCCTCCCTCCATTGCCTTCAACTCCTTTTCTTTTTAATACATGATGTTTTATATAAATCTTTTTTTCTTTCAAATTTTTGAAATTTTAAATTTTTAATATAAATTTATTAATTTCTTATGTTATCACTTGTATTCTATATGTATTTATTATAGATTGAATTGTGTTTAATTAAATAATTAAAGATTTTTTGTTTAGAAAATTAGAAGTTATAGGTGCACAATCTTAAAATGTTATCTAGTAAAAAAAAGGGAATGTTTTTCTATTCTCCTTTCTTTTTTCTCCCGTTGAAAAACAGCAAATTATTTTACAAAGTAAAATAAAAAATTAATAACTAATAAATAAGAATTTATGATAAGATAAACAAATATTGAGATTATGTAGATATTAATAAGCTATGAACTTTAATTTCTAAATAGTGTGTGTAAGAATATAAATTTCTACGTCAAGAGTTTGATAGAACATGACTAATATATAAATTTGAAGCAAAGTCATATAATGTCAATTAGTTTGATAGAACATGACTAATATATAAGCTATTTTATCTCTAAAAGTATAAAGTATAAACTTACTCAATCCATTTGCTACCAATTTCTCAATTTTCTAATTTACTTTTTCAATGTAATTTTAGGTTTAAGAAACAAAGAACACTTCTTTAAATAAAAGTTAAAATGCATGCCAACTTTTATCTTGTTTATATTTCATCATCTCCATATATTTAAAACCGCGATGATCTTGTGGTTGGATTTAAATGCACAAATAGCCACGAGATTAAATCATTACACAAATAAAGGCATATACAACAATAGTAATATTTGTAAATATTATCATCTACAAATCGCCACCCCACCCCCACTCACCTATACATATATGCCATCAACCTTCCTCTTCTCAATTCACACCAAAAACAATATTCCCTTCTTCTTTAATTTTCCCTCTCAACTAAGTTAACTCATACACAAATAAACTAACCATGAGAACGATGGTTGATCTAGGAAAGCAAAGAGATCACCACCACCACCACCACATGCAAATCATAAACACTCCAACCACCGTCGACTGCGCTCGTGAAATCCGTCTCCGACGAACTCTCCGTTCATTCATCGAATGCATGCTCCCATACTGTTGCACGTACCAACAACAACCTTCTCCCTCATACCAAAACGACACCGTTTCAGTTTCTTCCTCTTCAGACCACTCCTCCTCTTCCTCTTCAGACCACTCCTCCTCTTCCTCCAGCGTTGTACGTGGAACTTTCTTCGGACACCGACGTGGCAGAGTCAGTTTCTGCCTCCAAGAACCCACCGTGGGGTCTCCACCGCTTCTCCTCCTCGAGCTAGCTGTTCCCACGGCCGCTTTAGCCAAGGAGATGGACCAAGAAGGTGTTCTACGCATAGCCCTCGAGTGTGACCGTCGTGCAAGTCGTTCTTCCTCGATCTTTGACGTTCCCGTGTGGTCCATGTACTGTAACGGAAGGAAGATGGGGTTTGCTGTGAGGAGAAAGGTGACGGAGAACGATGCCGTTTTGTTAAGGATGATGCAGTCAGTTTCGGTGGGAGCTGGAGTTGTGCCGTTGGGTGAGGAGGAGCAGACGCTTTACTTGAGAGCGAGGTTTGAGCGAGTCACTGGCTCGAGTGACTCGGAATCGTTTCATATGATGAATCCTGGTGGTAGTTATGGACAGGAGCTTAGTATTTTTCTTTTGAGATCGTGAGATATTGAGTAGTGTGTGTGGTTAATACTATATTATGATTCTTGTCGGCTTTTTTTTAGTTCATGTACATTGTAAAGTAAATTATCGAAAGACTAATATGTATATGCGATTTATCACATGGGTTGTGATGTAGTTGGGTTCATTCTTAAACGTCTTGTGATCTCATCTATTCGTCAAATCATTCTTTAAGATTGTTTTAATATCTTCAAATCAACTAAAGGCAGCTGTTATTCCTAAGAAATATATGGTACAATTGTTGTAGTTTCATAATTTTTGTTAAAGTTTAAATAGTTAAATTCACTCCTACCAATTAGACCATTGCAATCTACTTGTAGAAGAACTATTTAGAGACATAGTTACCCAACAGTTGAATTACTTTTGATGTTGGGGACGTACGAGCTTAAGCTAAGCTGCAAACAAGATAATGATTAGTATATTTTTAACAGGTTATATTGAATGGGAGCAAGGCTCGACGTTTCTTGGCTCTAATAAGTATTTACTTTGTAGATTGAAAGAATAAGCATTCAAGTCTTCTCAAATTGTTAAGTTTCATGGGTTTTAAGACACTAACTGGATTGTCAATTTTGAATATATTGATTAATTATTTTTCTAACTACCAATGTTTGATTTTGCATTCATTCACTAACATTCTCTCTCAGGCATAACTTAAACAATTGTGGGAACAACATCCACAAAGTGCCTCAATATTAAGTAATTCTAAGATCATGTTAAATTTGAGTTTATCATAATTTCCAACTTAAAATAAATAGACGGAAAGTGAAGTACTCCAAATAACTTATATATTACTCATGTAGCACTAATATTTTTTAATATCAAAATTTATATTCACATACTATTTAGAGATTAATATTAATGACCTATTAATTTCTACATAATCCCAATATCCTCCTTAGAGATAATGACATTTCTAGCCATTAATGTCGCAAATCAAAATTATCAGGTCCACGAACATAAATCACTTTATAAGCCGAATTATAAAAGTGTGAATTTCTAAACCTTTTTGGTAGTTAGGTTTAGTGACTTTGATACCATATTAAGTTTTTAGACTATCAACTTAAAACTAATTGATAATATATAAGTAGACTGACCATACGTTTTTATATATTAGTTAATTACTTTTTCTAGTTGCGAGACTTTTCATTCATTAATACAAATATCCAACTTCCACAAGTTTTCAGAAATTAATTTGAGATTCAAATTCATCATTTAACATAAAAAGGAACATGAGAGTTATGAATTTTTGTTTGGTACTTCTTCTCAAGAGAGAAATTGATAGAATATTTTTTTGTTTGACAAATGATAGATATCTTTCTTTTTCTAATCTAAGCATATCATATATTCAGTGTATGAAAGACTAAAACAAGGAGAATTTTCAAAAATACCATTTTCCTTGTACCACTTTTCATTTTTACCTTCATTAAAGAGACATTTTCAAAAATACTACTTTTTTAAAGGGTAAATTTTTTTAAAATTAATTAGAATCCTAAATTTTAAATTCCTAAACCCTACCTCCACCCTACACCACCCCTTAACTCTAAATCCTAAGTCTTAGATTAATTAACCCAATGGTTATAAATATGTTTTTTCTTTTAAAAAAACAAGGATAAAAGTGATTAAAGTACTTTTAAAAAGTGGTACAAGTAAAGTGGTATTTTTGGCAATTTCCCCTAAAACAATCCTTTTCTGTAACACAGACTAAAACAATATTTCAGCCTTAAAAAGATAATATTTCTAGCAAAATTGTTCAACTAATTGCGTTTGTCTATATCTCTATGGCTAATGGCTATGTAATTCATTGAAAATCCCAAGGCACCACACCGCAAATGCACGTACGTTGCCTCGTGAGATTCCATGCTAAAGCAATGTGCGATTGAGACCAGACAGAGAACCACATGATATTGTGGGTTTTGGTTTTAGCTTCGGTGTCTGGTTCGGTTCCAAATCAGTGGCACTGTCGAACCTCTTTGCTCTTTTGCTTTTGGTTAATTCCTTCTCTTTGATTCATTTCATAGTCCAGTCATTCCCTTTTATTTATAGTATGTTTTTTTTGCTGAAAACAAAAACTCTTTCCCTTTTTGTTTAGTACAATAATTTAAGATCTGGTTCGAATAACGAAGAAACTATTATTATATTATATGCACGCACGCTCTAGCCTGATTTATTAATTTTGCGTTGTGTTGTTCAGAGAATGTAGACAATGACTTTCGATTAGTATTATGTGTGCATATCTATGTACTAAAAAAGAAGATCAGTATTTAATCATGGATTATCTCCCCTGGGAACCAATCAAATAAAAATACATTAAGCATCTTCAGAAAAAAAAGAAAAAGAAAACAACTCTATAGAGATCATTCCCTTTAAACGATACTTGACTTACATTCAACGTAGCAGAATATTTACTAAATTAATTATATTAGTGGAATTTTCAAAAATATCACTTTTTTTGTACCACTTTTCATTTTTACCTTTATTAAAAAGACATTTTCAAAAATATCATTTTTTAAGGGGTAAATTTTTTTAAAATTAATTAGAATCCTAAATTTTAAATTCATAAATCCTACCCCCACCCTACACCACCCCTTAACTCTAAACCATAAGTTTTAAATTAATTAACCCAAAAGTTATAAATATATTTTTTCTTCTTAAAAAACAAGGATAAAAGTGATTAAGATATTTTTGAAAATTGGTACAAAAAGTGGTATTTTGGCAATTTCTCCTTATATAACTACATTATCTTCTCTGTTTTTTGTTACTTATATAACTACATTATCTTCTTCTGTTTTTTGTTACCTATATAACTACATTATCAATCAAGAAAACATATAAATGAGCTATATAATAATTTATACAGAAGCCTACGTCCTAGAAAAAACGACAGAGGCATGCAATATCGTGCTATCCAGCGAGGTATGTGAGTTTTTATAGTATTATTGATATGTTTTCTTGTCCCCTCTTTGTGCGATATAGTACTGTTTGTTTGATTTTTCTTGTTCTCCATTATAGATTCTCAAACCTATAAGATTTGCAAGAAAAAAAAAGATTTTTATTTTCGATATATATGATTAAATAAAGAGGAAACATAGAGTAAATAAAAAGAAGGATCGGTGTATCTTTTTAATAAACCCATCTCTCTTTCCCTCTAATTTCACGTGTACTCTCGTCCCCATCATTTTCTTTCTCATTATTAAATCGGATATATATGCTATGCATGCTATGTATGAGTGCAACTGTGCAACTGATTTGCTATCACCGAACTCATGCACCACCACCCAAGTTTTAACCCGATATAATGCATACTGTAGTAACTGTACAACAACAAAAATCGTATGATATGCGTGTTACAATTAAATCAAAATGGTAAGATATATTCATATAGTCAGGGACTTTCTGGTTAAGTGGTAAGGAGAGGCACCTTCTTTTGAAAATTAATTTAGATTTTTATGAAAAAAGTAAACATGAAAAGTGATACTAATAATGTGGTAGTTTAAGAAATTTCTAGATTAAATAAAGATAAGCGAAAAACATTTAATTAAGAGAATATTTATTTTAGTTATCTCACAAGGCTCAAATTTGATTCAAACAACATGATATCGATAGATGCTATGTACCCTTTTTGGGTAAAAAAGGATATAATACTTGTTACTATTCTTTCAATTTTATATCACGACTAATAGAATACAAATAATGATAATAAACTGAATTCTTAAATGGCGACGAAGAAAAGCTGTTTAATTGGTCAGTAAGGTTAACCAATTTGCTTTTCATTTGTCAGATTTGCCGGCTCAAAATCTTTGAAATATATATCTATCTTACACCCCATTAACAATACTTATAAAATCACCCATTTGCATCTTATAGTCAAAGTCCCAAAACAATCGGGAATAAAGTAAGAGTCTCTTGTTATTTCAAGAAAATTGAGTGAGGTATAATCCGATATATTGTTTGGACTCTGGAGTTTAGCCAATCTTTGGTATGTATCATCTAACGCCCTCAGTAACAAAACGTTAGAAAAGTAGAAAACTTTTAATAGTGTGGCATGGCGCTAGAGGAAGCCCATATTCAATATGGACCAAGTTTCAGAGGAGTCATTTTGGCCTGGTTCACTTGACTACGACTGTAGGTGGTGACTGAAACTTCAGAGGAAATGATTCATATTTATTTGGAAATGGATAACTTTAATGGATTTTTCTAGAATCTTTCATTCATTGATCTTTTTTTATTGGTGAAGGTAGGCCTGGGCATTTTAACCTGTATCCGAGGACCCGACCCGGAACCGACCCGAAAATACAGGTTCGGGTCCAGAACCGGAACCGAGAATTTTACCCTATTGGGTCTAATGATGAAGGACCCGTAGGTAGCAGGTTCGGGTCCAGAACCGACCCGGGACCCGATCGGGTATTTTTGGAACCGAAGATTATTAGACTTAATGATTTTTTGTGTGTGTTTTGAATGGTAACTTGATCATGTTTTAAGTTTATTAGTTATGGTTACGGTAATTGCACTACTGCAGTTTCAGAATGTGTTTTTTTCGTTATGGGGTTTCAAAATTGCAGGTTTGAGGTTCGGGTAACGTTGCAGGTTAATGGGTACAGGTAGACACAAAGCACATATTTAGACCCAAAAATATGTAGAAACGACCCGAAATATCAGGAACCGACTCGAAAACGGATCCGAAATACCTGGATCCGACCCGATACAATAAAGAACCGAAAAAATTTAGGTATATGCGGGTACGAGATAAGTGGACCCGAACCGACCCGGACCCGATAAGACCCGAACCGAATTTTTTAAAGTACCTATATGGGTCTAAATCTCTAGGACCCGA
The DNA here is from genome assembly GCA_905132765.1 of Moricandia arvensis. Taxonomy (NCBI): domain Eukaryota; kingdom Viridiplantae; phylum Streptophyta; class Magnoliopsida; order Brassicales; family Brassicaceae; genus Moricandia; species Moricandia arvensis. The sequence continues at coordinate 242,091 of CAJHQP010000131.1, forward strand.
AGGATCCGGACCCGAAAAGACCCGACCCGAACCCGACCCGAGTACCCGGATGCCCAGGCCTAGGTGAAGGGATGATTATAATGGCTTTCCTACCATCTTTCGTTTTATGTAGATCGTATTGTAAAATGACTAGCAAAGTAGGTTTACCATTTGGTTAACTACATTTGTCTTTGTATAATCATTTCAAGTGCTTGGGAAGGTGCAACTATCTTAAGTTCAGTGGAACTTCCACAATTTTTGTGTTCACATCGATATTAAATGTCTAAGAGTGGTGCCAAAACTAGAGGGCATTCACTGGCCTGACCAAACGGACCACGTCGAAAATGAAACTCTATTTGGAAGGTTGTGTGATTTGTAGATAACATTTGCCTTATTCTCACCAGTCTATTTCTATTCATTTATTTGTTCTTATCCAACTATACTGTCTTTATACAAACCACCCAAAAATGAAACACTGGAAACTAGTCCCACTTTCACCATCTTAATGTAGAATATTTTAAAAATTCGTCATACTTTTTCTTAGATTCTGTACGATTTCTTACAAACTTACTTTTTGTTGTCACAAACTTACTTTTTGTTGTCACAAACTTACTTTTTGTTGTCACAACTTTTTGTTGTCACAAACTTACGTGCAGTTTACTTGTTTTGTTTTACCAAGTCAAGAGGTTTACAACTCTTATATTATCCTGGATGGTCTTATAACCGATCGATGTCCATATGTTTTGTGATCTGCGACCACAAAACTATTGTGGAGTAACAATATTTTATGTAACATTGTCAATTCTTGTATGGTTCTTGTTAAAACTGTCCCCACTTACCTAGTTGTTTTGAGATCGACGGCATTAATTGCTCGCTTTATGATTCTTAACCTTTTCCAAGGAGTTATATCAGTATGGATAGATGTGAAAATAAATCATGTATAATTATATCTTATATTATAGTATATGTTAGTTATTGTTTCACTACAATTATATCACTAAGTTTTCAGCAGGACCAAGTGAGTGTACTGAAAACATAGGATAATACTAGGAATGATTAATAAATGAAACCATTATTAAATCTTTTATTTATTTAGAATAAAATGCTTCATATATTAATTGAGAACACTACAACATTTGAAATATAACATATGTCATCACTAAAATAATTTTTTAAATAAAAAAACTAAGTTGATCCATCCAAAACTTTTTTTTTGATAACCAAGTTGGTCCATCTAAAACATATAATATATTTTATTAAAATAATTGTAAAATTAATTAGTAATCCACAAAATATTATTCATTCTTTTATTAAATAAAAACAATATAATTATTTAATGTGATTAATATATATATATATACAAATAATAATTTAAAATAATCAAAATTTGATAACAATTTATATATTTTTATCAATTTAATTTTATATTATTAAATTGAATTATACAATCACTTTAATCATTGAATAAAAATTAGGTTTTTCTTATAAATTACATTTTGAATTTTTAAAAACGGATATAACTTACTAAAACAAATTAAAAATTTTGATTGATAATTTGATATTTTGCTTTAAAAAAATAAATAATCTAAAACTATATGAGTAGGACATTCATTTAATATATAGTCATAATAAAATATATATAACTATTATAATATTAATTAAATTAAAATTGTTAGTTTTAAAAGTGTCCTAAATTATTTGCACTAGTAAAACAATTAGAATTATGATTTTTTTTTCTAGAAAAATATGTATTTCTAAAGGGAAAATGAAATCAGATTTGAAGTTCCTATAAATATAAAATTATTTATTTATATAATAATTTAAAAATTTTAAATGGGTACTTTAATTATTTTAGTTTTTGAGAAATTGTAAAAAATAGGAGAATTTTCATGTTTACCACATTATTGCCAATTTCTCTAAAAAATATTACTTCTTAGTACTACTTTTCATGTTTACCTTAATCACTTATGCCTTTAATTTTTAAGAGAAAATAACACACTTATAATCCTTCGGTTAATTAATCTAAGACTTAAAGTTTAGAGTTGATGGGTGAAGTAAGGTGGGGTAGTGTTTAGGAATGTAAAATTTAGATTTCTAATTAATTTTTAGAAAATATTATCTCTTAAAAATGATATTTATGAAAATATCTCTTTGATGAAAATAAAAATAAAAAATAATATCAATAACGTGGTAAACATGAAATTTCTCCTAAATTTCTTTCTTTGAATTTTGTTTGTGTTTTTAATAAAAATATATACTATATGAAAAATATATGTCATATTTGAATTATAACTAAATATTCTTACAATTTTAATTTAATCAAATAATTTAAAATTATTTTTTATTATTATGTAGAAAAATATTTTTTACAAAATGTTATTTATTTAAAAAATATTTTGTAGAATATCTTTCTTCGTGTACACGAGGATTATTAGACCATGAATAAAGGGCATTCTTAGCAGATTTTTTAGTGAAAAAACAAATTTATGGATTCCACAGAAATGCAATAATCGATTACAAAATATACAAAATAATGACTGACTTTTGAAAGTTTCTTGTGTTTTACGAATCTCACTAACACGTGATAGTCCATTTTTAATTTTTTATTTTTAAATATCAGAAAAAGTGAAAATTTTAAGAAATCCAAGTGGATTTGGACGGTTAATTATGCCCTTACATAATAATAATACTTTTGGGATACTCTTGTCTGAAACTCCCGGGAAAATTGTCGGTTGCTCGCTTATATTTTTTCCTGGAAAGAAATGATGTTTTTTTTTTCTAATTATAATGTTTTTTTAGTCAGATAATCAGCAGTAGTAAACGACAAGGTAAAAAAGGATGGAAATTTGATCAAAAGAAAAAAAAGGATGGAGCTTTTTCGAGATATGCTCTAAAAACGTCTCAAAGGAAGATACTTGTTGGGATGGGGATGTCTAAATTTTTATTATTATTTCTTCAGTGACGAGAAAATGATGGGTATGAGTTGCCCTTCTCCTGATTGTTCTTCATCTTCTCCAAGGTAAACCAGCTTTGTCTCTCTCTCTTCTTCCAAGGTTTCATCTTTTTGTTTTAGTGAGAATGGGTTTTGGTTACTTACAGGAACTCGGAGAAGCAGAGTGTGATTGTTGCATCACCTTCAAGATTCTCTTGCTATAGCCAACCGGTAATTTCATTCTCTTTTCTAAAAGCAAAGGCTTTTGGAGATTGTCTTAATCTGCTTCTCTTTTCACATTTTGTCTGTACACTTTTTCATGGCAGTTTGTGTCTATTGAGAAGAGATTACTAACTCATAAGGATTCTCATTGCAACGTAATGCCAAAGGTTTGATCTTTTGTAATGCTTTGTTACCAAGTGTACTTTAGATAGAAGCTCTTAATATGTTCTGTGTGTTTGTTCAGTCTTCAGAAGATTTGAGGAAGGAGATTGCTTCACTTGAGTTTGAGATTCTGCGTACGGAACAGTACCTGCTCTCTCTTTACAGGACAGCTTTTGATGAACAACTTCCTTCTTTCTCTCCACACACTGAAACAAGCTTAGTCTCTACTCAGTTTTGTCCCAAGTCTGAGCAGTCTGACCTTACCGGTGTGCTTAGCTACCATTACCAAGCTTCCCCAGTGTCTGAACGTTCCTCTTCGTGTCCTCGGAGTTTCCAAGCTAGCTTAAAAGCCTTTTCTGCAAGAGTATGTACCTACATTGCAACAATACCTTGTGATGAATCTGACAAGACTGAATGATGTTTTGAGCGTTTAGCATTGTCTTAAAAGTTTATCTGTTACTAACTAATGTGTTGTTTGCAGGAGAAGACCAGATGTGGTTCTGGTAATCACACTACTCTTGGAGATCTTCTAGGTTCATCTCATATTGTAGAGAACATTGTGAACCCGAGTAGGCTCTCTGAAGATATCTTGAGATGCATATCTTCAGTGTATGTTACACTCTCCAGCAGAGCAAGAACTAGTTATTCTCTTCAGCCTTCTCCTTCACCTTCATCCAAAACCAGTTTTGATAGCTGGAACCCATGCCTCGGGGAAAGCAAAGAAGTAAACGTTCCACGTGGTGTTGTTATAGAGTCCCTGAAGCTTCAGCTGGATGATAGTAGTTTCAGCCACGCAGCTCTTATGCTCCAAAACTTCAGGTACACATATACATACTTTGCTTATGGGACATTACAATGAATCTAACATGTTACTCAAATGGTGCATATATAGATCACTAGTGCAAAAGCTTGAGAAGGTTGATCCAAGCAGGTTGAAACGAGAAGAGAAGCTCGCGTTTTGGATAAACATTCACAATGCCCTCACAATGCATGTAAGCAAACAACTAGTGGATAAAGCTTCAAGCTTTTCATTAATTCTCTCTCTTTCTTTCTTGCAGGCCTATTTAGCCTATGGAACTAACAACCGCGCAAGAAACAACTCTGTTCTAAAGGTTTGGTCTTTCAATCTCTTAGAACCTATTGGTTTACCTCTTTGGTGTAACTTGAGCCACTTATGTACACACGTTCAGGCAGCTTATGACGTTGGAGGCTGCCGTCTAAACCCTTACATTATCCAAAGCTCAATCTTAGGCATTCGCCCACATTTCTCACCACCTGTATGCAACACACACACTATTCTCTTTTGTTTGCTTCATTTTTTCCCCACCACATTGACATTACTGTTAAAACAGTTGCTGCAGACGCTGTTTTCGCCATCAAGAAAATCGAAAACTTGCACTGTCAAACACATTTACGCTTTGGACTATCCAGAGGCGTTGGCTCACTTTGCTCTTTCTTCAGGAGCTTCCACAGATCCTCCTGTCTGTTCTTTTACCAAAAGACTTAGATTGTTTTCTTTATTGGATTCACAATCTTTTAACGTTTATAATGTTTATCAGGTTCGGGTTTACAAATCGGATTGCGTGTTTAGAGACCTAAGAAGAGCCAAAGAAGAGTTTATAAGAGACAACGTTCGTATACATAACGAGACAAAGCTACTGTTGCCTAAGATAGTTCATTACTATGCTAAAGATATGTCGTTGGACGCATCTGCGCTCATGGAGACAACGGTGAGGTGTTTACCAGACTCCATGAAGAGAGTTTCTCAGAAACTGTTGAAGAAGAAGAGCAAAAGCATTGAATTATCACCGGAAAACTTGAGTTTCCGGTATGTAATCATATCAAGACATTGATCATGTAATGTAAAGCGAAAATGTACATGAAAAACGTCACGTAGTTTTAATTTTACAAATTGAGAGTTGAACTACACGACGTTTTTGTAATACAAATAGATTCTAAGGCCCAGAAGTGAAAAGTAAAAATGAGTGGCGATGATGGTGAAAGTGAAAGGCTTTTGGTTTGGGATTGGAGTAGGAATCTTGTCGGCTATTGTTGTTTCCGTTCCGCTCCGTTCCCGTTCTGTTCCCGTTCCGTTCCCGTTCCGTTCCCGTTCCCGTCCCGTCCCGTTCCCGTTCCCGTCCCGTTTCCGTCTCGTCCCGTCCCGTTCCCGTCCCGTCCCGTTCCCGTCCCGTCCCGTCCCGTCCCGTCCCGTCCCGTCCCGTCCCGTTCCGTTCCGTTCCCGTCTCGTCCCGTTCCGTTCCGTTCCCGTCCCGTCCCGTTCCGTTCCCGTCCCGTCCCGTCCCGTCCCGTCCCGTCCCGTCCCGTTCCGTTCCCGTCCCGTACCGTTCCGTTCCCGTCCCGTACCGTTCCGTTCCCGTCCTGTTCCGTTCCGTTCCGTTCCCGTCCCGTCCCGTCCCGTCCCGTCCCGTCCCGTCCCGTCCCGTACCGTGTCCGTCCCGTTCCGTCCCGTCCCGTCCCGTTCCGTCCCGTCCCGTCCCGTTTTGCTCCCGTCCCGTTTTGCTCCCGTCCCGTACTGTTCCCGTACCGTGCCGTTCCGTTCCCTTCCCATCCCATTCTGTTCCGTTCCCATTCTGTTCCCGTCCCGTTCGTTAGCCAGCAGGTAAGACAGCTCCTCAGTCCTCACGGTTCTTCTTCCATCTTCCCTTGTTTACATTTTCTGAAAATTCTGGTGAAATTCATTAGCTTTCCCTCTCTGACTGCTTCCATTTCTCGTGCTTGATATTTTACAGATCAAAAGCTCGAAACTTGTTTTGTGAATTGAAGATATCTCTGCTTGATCTAGAGATGGCGGCTGCTTTGTCGAGCAGGTTTCTTAAAGGAATCGCTAGCCTTCAGGCTCTTCGTTCTACCAGATTTGTTAGTTTCTCTTCGATTTCCTCTCAATTGGGTTTCTATTTTGCAATCTCAAATTCAATTAAAGATTGTTTCTTTAAGTAAACGCCTTGTGGGTTTTGATCCTGCTGTTAATTGAACCTGTTTAGGTAACACTACGTTAGCTACTCGTTGATGAGATTAGTAATCTGATGTTTGTATGTCCTGCCTGTTTAGAGTGAGATTCAACGGTTCAATCACATGGTTTATATTTGCAGGCATCTGCATCTGTCTACCAACATGGGATGATGAGATACTCCACTAGTGCCCAGCGATTCAGACACACATGATGACTTCAAGCCTACACAGAAAGTCCCTTCTGGTTCCACGGATTTGTTAAAGGATATTGTTTAGAATGTAAACTTGGAGCAAAAGCATTGAATTCTCACCGGAAAACTTGAGTTTCCGGTATGTAATCATATCAAGACACTGATCATGTAATGTAAAGAGAAAATGTACATTAAAAACGTCACGTAGTTTTAATTTTTCAAATTGAGAGTTGAACTACACGACGTTTTTGTAATACGAATAGATTCTAAGGCCCAGAAGTGAAAAGTAAAAATGAGTGGCCATGATGGTGAAAGTGAAAGGCTTTTGGTTTGGGATTGGAGTAGGAATCTTGTCGGCCATTGTTGGTTTTGTTATTGGGCTTAGAGGAAAAGCTATGCTGAGCTCGAGGATCTTCTTCTTCTCTGGTGGTGTCAGATCGGTTCTCACTCCAGCCACCGAACGAGGTTCCATGGCGACTTCTTCTAGTGGTCCAAAGTGGGTTCAGAAAACCATCACGCTTCCACCGCAACGCCGTGGATGTCATCTTATCACTCCTAACGTTTCTTCTTTGAGTGTCTTCTCAGCTATTATTCACTTGATGGGTTTTATAAAGTTTTGATTTTGAAACAGATTTTGAAGGAAATTGGACAAGACTTGTCGGGTTTCAGTTGTGGTCTTGCTCATGTCTTCTGTTAGTCTTCTTAACTCACTTTGTAATATTTCTCAAGCTTCTGTTTGGACCCTTGATTGAAAGTTTGGATATTTTTTTTTTTGGGGAAGTACAACACACAAGTGCTTCTCTTACAATCAATGAGAACTATGATCCAGATGTTCAGGCTGATACTGAGACTTTCCTCAACAGGATTGTTCCTGAGGTAATATATAGCTGGCTTCTCATTGTACTGATCTTGGTGTTTAAGTTGTTGATCATTTTTAGTTTCGTTCTTGTAATTCAGGGGAGTTCAGCTCCTTGGAGGCATACCATGGAAGGTCCGTTTATACTTACCATTTTATATTGTTTCCATCAAACTGAATATAATTTACAAACTGAATATGTGTTTTTATTTTTTTATATAAAATCTCATGTGCTTGAGAATTGAATTGTGTACACATTATTGCAGGTCCAGATGACATGCCAGCTCATATCAAATCATCAATGTTTGGATGTCAACTCACGTGAGCCACTCACTGCTCTTGTTCTGCACTATTTATTGTGTTGGATTGTGTTTTTTTTTTCCCCCTTGATTAACTGTTTTATTGTCTCTGCATGCAGAATCCCAATAACGAAAGGCAAACTTAATATGGGAACTTGGCAGGTAATCAGTTTCTCCTTCTGACACTATGCATTACTACATTCACGTGCTTTTCATGTTTCCTCTCATTTATGGTGGTGACTTGACTTTGTTGAATTGATTGGAAATGAATCTTACAATAGTACCATTGTTTTCAGTGTATATCCTTCACTGCTCTCTTTTGCATCTAGTTATCTCATTTGAAAGGTCTTTTTGTGCTGCAAATGTTGGGTTTCAGGGAATATGGCTATGTGAACACCGTGATGATCCGACGGCACGCAGAGTTGTGGTCACACTCAATGGAATCTAGAGATATATCTCTTCATGTTTTGTTACCCTCGTGTGGAATTTACGGTCTTGTAATGGGAATTTACTTTACTTTCTGTTTGAGATAATGCTGCGAGTAATGTACACATTGTGGTGTTCATTGCATCAGAAAATCCATAAATTGCAGAGCAAACCAATCAGTAAATAAAAATAAACCGCAGAAACAATGATCTGGATCAAACAAACACATTATCTCTTAATACAAAAAGTAAGTAAAAGATCAGTTTCATTGATGTTTCAACATTCACAAAGACGTCTCTCTTTTGTCTTTGTATTTTCTTCGTCACTCTCGCGGTGATGGTTTGCCTATAACAAGTAAGAATCGTTTACATTTTGACCTTCATGCTTCCGTTTTTTTTTGGGAACATTTGTTAATTACGCCCAATACGTTTCGAGTTAAGTATAATTACTACTACTGTAATTAATTTCATCTTCTCTAACACGATGCCTTTAATTTTCACTAAAACTTACATTGTTAAATGGTGATTACTAGTTACATTGAGTGCTAAGTGCTAACCACTAGTACTAATTATTTATCATCATGCAAAACAAAACCGAAAAAATTTCGATTATAAACATTGCCCGAACACATTTTGTTAACTATTTATTTTTCAACTGCCAAAATAATGTAACTGATAGGTGCAAGATTGTAAAGACAGAAATGTAAGTTTCAATACTTAAAGCTATTGACATATGTCTATTTCTCCAAGGCTTTTGTTCATGTAGTAATCATCCCAACACATGATAGTTCTCCAAACATCATCATCATCACATAAATAAAACATTATACATTGTCAAAGATGAGATTTGATGTGCTTTTCAAAGATCCAATCATTTCTTCTACTAAAAATAACTTAAAAATTACATAATGCATAAATCAACATATGTATAAAGCTTCAGAATTTGTAATATTGTATATAGAACAAAAAGGGAAACTACCTCTCACAATCTCTAATGTGAATCAATTCTTTGCGAGTTCTTAAGAGTGTCTCTGCGCTCCCGGAGGTGGTGCAGGCCTTGGGAAGTAGTAGTTGAATTGCTCTTCTCCAAGCTTGGGTGCTTCCACATAAGGACTCTGCGGTTCCTACATAAAATTGCATTTCATTACTGTTCATACTCGCAAATACAATGGTATCAACACTATCTCCAAAAGACCAAGAGTCGAACAGTGTGCTCCGGCTAGGTAAAAATACTCCCAACACAGTCAGTATTATCTCTTGATAACATACAAATATGGAGTTGTGTGTCTCACAATGCGTGATGCAAGGTTATGTTGTTATGTTTCGTCAGTTATGCCTGATGTGAAAAAATGCTAGTACGATGCACATAGCATGTGTAGTAGATGGAGTGGGTAAAGAGGAAGGAGATGGATGTACCTGAGACCCAAATGTAGAATGAGATGCTTCATCAGATTTTGGTGATGTGGACGCATCACGGTCTTGACCGTTTCCGTTTATTTTGTGAAGTTCAGCTCTTACTAATGGATCACTCTCACTGGCTATCTTGTTCTTCTACATGACGGGAAAGTTAAAAGCCTTTAAAATCAGTCATTCCTCTATTATTTCTCGAACGAATATTTTGAACATATATGCGCTATATTCTCCAAGAAGCAAATGAAAACATATTTACCTGGAAGATTTTCCCCAAAGTTTTTAACCCTTTTGCCCTTGCACGAAGCTCCTCTCTCTTGGCAGTGGGATCTTGAAGAACCTGAGACAGAAAGAAAGAAATCATAACGTAATTACAACAAAGGAAGTCTACCAAGGTGACACAGCAGCCAAGTAGCTAGATATATACCAGTTCACAAACACGGGAGATGGTGCTTTCGATATCAGCAACATTGAGTTTCCACAGAGAATCAATCATCACTTTTTTATGGGACTTCATGTACTCTTCAAGTTCCTTCTCAGTATAATTGCCTTCAGCACTTAGCTGCCTTTTCATTTCCTCTTGCAGCTGGAATAGAGCGTATGCGCCTAGGACGATAAAAAGTAGCCAGAAAAGAAAAATCACTAAAAGTTTCTCCCTGAGAGAGGAGTCCAAGTTCTAGTAAGCTAGGAAAGCATTCTTGAGGTTTGTTTTCAGTGGTAGACTTCGACGTTCCTTATGTAACCGATTCTACAAGTTAGAGCCTTTCTTACTAACATCACTAACCTGTTGCAGCTGTTACTTGGGACTTGATCAAGTGACCTTTCGTCCTAAACCATTCAGCAACAAATGGTACACCGAGATATATAGCTTTCTTCCCTAGCTCTTTCGCCGCTTGTCTTACATAAATATATCCGATTGTGTTCAACATTTCCACACCGTATGCTGTTGTAGAATAGATACATAAGGAGGTAAGTCTACTATTCCATCACGGATATGGCATTGATTCAAAGAGAGCATAACCTATGAAAATGGAACAATACAATATGCTACAGAACATGTTACCTGCATTTGAAAGTCTTGTCACTTCAGCTTCAGCATTGCTGATAAACTCGTCTTTGTTTGTCACATATAGGTTGAGGCGGTCCTTGAGAATCTGAGCAAGCTTGTCTTCTCTTTCTTTCTGAACAGCCTGAAACCAAAATTCTAACATGCTTACTAAATTATGAAAAGGGTGAATCTGAGTACACCGTACTCTATGTCCAAGTGATATGTCGAGAACAATTCTTTAATCCCTTCTGATAACCTAAACAAACTCCTTAGTAAAAGATGTTTAATCGTTTTGGTAGAGAGTGAAACGAGTCAAGAAAATTTACCCTCATTTTATCTATAATCTTTTTAGTATCAATCTGATCCCCTTCAGAGAGAATATCAAGTGAAGCCATTGATGCCATAGCAAGCTGCCCTATGTATTCTTCAAAAAGTTCACTCCCAAAAAGCATAGCAAATATTGCCGCGGGATCAATGATCTCACTGCAAGAATGAACACCACAGGTAAGAACTGAGAAACGACAAAAAAATAGGCAACATGATGAAGATCCATGTCACCAAACTCCAGATGATGCAAATAGAGGATCAAACTATCAAAGGAGAGAAGAAGAGAAAAGACACTAACGTAGAAATCCCAGACTTCCCACATGTGTCATAAGCCTGACGTTGCCCTGGATCACTTAGCACTTGGTAGGCCTCTCCCAACACCTGTATAAGAGCTTACATTTTCAAAAAGTTCATCCAAAAAGACTTGCCAAAGGTAAAAGAAAAAAAAAAGATCACGGACGACAACGAATACTGAGAGCATTGTGGCATACTATGCTGATCTCTTGGAAATCTGATATTCCTCAAAACTTATATGTCTTTGTTAGTCCTGCTGATATGCATTTATGAGTATGATAACAAGTATACCACGCAAAGCAAACCCAAACACTGAAGGAATCTCAACTCCACTCTAAAGTCGCCAAATCATTAATTTCTCCTGAGATCAGAAAATTTCACAAGCTTCCGATGGGCTCAACAAACAATGAAATGAAACTAAAAACCCGGTGCTCATGCACAAGTGGGCAAGACTTAAGCATATGATAAAAAAAAATGCAGACATCGACTCCAATATTTACCAAACACCACACATAGGCCAAGAAGTCTACGAGGTAAACTCAAGATAAAAGGGTTTCTAAAAGCCGTCTCTTATTACAATACTCAAAACAGAACTTGCCTGGAAATTATGAGCAGCCTGAGGATCATTGGGGTTCTTATCTGGATGTACTTGGCGTGCCTGTAAACACACAAAACAAGCCCAATAGTCAAGCATTAGATACACTTTTGTCCATTACAAACTCCAAGAGACACTGAGCTATCTAAGCAGCTTATAGTCATCAAAATAGAAAACTGTAAAAGCCATAAAAATCATCACTTTGCAAACTGATGATCGCATCTCATGGGTACCCAAATCGACCCCACAGCTAAAAACTCTGATTCTACTAAGAAACATAGACCTAGAATCGTAGAATTTGAAAAACTCTGATTCTAAAGAACCTTGATGTAGTAAGCTTTCTTAATCTGGGCCTCAGTAGCAGTGGGGCTAACGCCGAGCACATCGTAATACTCCGTCTCCTTCCCATTATTGTTATGATTTGTCCGATCACGATCTATACCGTCTGAATCTCAACAGTCCGATCACAATCGAACCTCTCAACTGAACCGCGAAAACACACCACGTGCCACTTATTTCAACTCAAACCGCTTCTTTTTAATTGACCGTTTATTTGAATTGGTTTTCTTTGGACGTTTCTATTCACCACGCGTTTTTCCGTCAGCGCCTAGATAGAGAAAGAAGATTATTTAGTTTTCTGTAATTATCACATTTAATTGTTTTAGGTTAGGGTCGACTTTTTGATTTCGCCTTTGTGACATGTCGCTTGAATAAAAGTGACAGGACTGATCAATACAAATGACTTTCTGTTTTTTTTTTTTTTATGAAAGTTTTATTAAGGTTTCTAGTTAATTTTAAGAGCTTTTTATATGGTCATTCACTTCCAGCTTCAAGATTTTACGAGTTTTGCATGCCTCCATTTAATATGTTGTTGCTTTTGTTAAGAAGATGCATGCTTCGTTCTCTAGGTCATGCGAGAACTCACTCCTTTGACTATTTGAGAATTACATCTTGAGATTTTGTGGCTGCGCGACTCTTTGCTGAGCCACATGCAGCTTCATGTCTTCATGTTTCATAGTTGACGATTATTTCATATTTTATATGGAAGAATACTACTAGTAATCAAATTCATATATCCATGAAGAAACATTTGACTAGTATACAGCTTTCAACCTTATTTCTCCTAAAAGCATTACGTTATAACACCATCTTGCACGAATGATTGATCTTAACTCTTTCAAGGTACAACCTTCGTAGCTATTATCTTACTCTTTTTTGTTCTTAAGATTTTTTTTTAGAAAAAAAAAATTAAAAACGGACCAATCGTGTACCGCCACGTATCAATAACAAGTTTCGATTCTTTCGAACTTGGGACATTTAGTACATTTCTAAACTCGTCTTACCACTCAACCACACTTGTGTGATTAAACAAATCATAAAAAGGCAATTGTAAGTACTATTTACAGAAAATCATAGATAGAACCACATTAGGAAAGAGTGAAAGAGTCTCCTATTTCTCTTAGCATCAAAACATGTAATCATACACTGATTCTGATAATCATACATTAAAGATCCTTACAATTCATGTAAACACCACAAGGAACATAAGAATCTAACACGTGTATTTTGGGCTTGTTAACTCATTCAAACATCTCTGGACGCATTCGGTGTGGAATGAGCGTATGTAAGCTAAATGATAACTTCAATAAGCCACTTTCGTGCACCTTATACTTTTCAAATTATGTTTGCATTATCGCATGGTTTAGACATACATATATTTGTTAATCGTATATCTGTATAAGCTACAACTAAATGCGATACGACCACACCTCTGCAACGACAACATCAACAAAACATTATTTGAAGACTCCATGTTCACATTATTTTGAACTCATGTTACTAGTACTCTTTGTATTTTGCGCTTCAGACCACGTTGATTATTTAAAATCCTGAACGTGAAGTCCATGAAAAGAAACGGTAAGAGATTTTTGGGGGTTTGGCCGAAGCTCGCGTTTTGTCATGTAGTAGTTGTCGTTTTAGCATAAAAAGCTTAACACAAATACGACGAGAGACGTGTGAACGAAAGGCTGTGCGGTTCGTATGGTTCTAATACAAAAAAGGAAAAGCTGGACGATGCTAGTGCCATTTGTTTATTCCAGTTACACAATTCATTTTCTTGAAACACTTCAAAAACTAAAATAGAAGTGAATACAAGTATCAAACACAACATAACAACAAATTCATGCAAAGACAAAATCTCTCGATCTTAACTTTGTTATTTTGTTTGTTCTTAAGCAGAATGTTGGGTTTTTGTAAACAGTTATGTTTGGAAGCTAATGGTTTTGATCGATATGATTTAACTTCTCACCGTTGCTTTAACTATTATAAACCAGCTAGGTTTTACCAAAATAAATTAGAATCAATTAGTTGATGTGGTGCAATATATGTTGCTCTACCGATATATGAAAAATTATATTACTGTATAATTTATATCGTGTTTTCAAAATTTACTCTAGATTTCGATATCATGTTTTAGAACATTTGGTCATACCCTTTTTAAATATCAAGAAGTTTGGAGCCGATAAGCATAATCTTCGCAAATTTGAAACTACGATATGTAATATTAGTTTCGTCTTTTTTTAAAAAGAAGATATAATTTGAATGAAAGACACTCACAAGTTTGCTTACCAAAAAAAAAAAGACATTCACTATTCTCAATATCTTAAGAAAAGATAAGATTGTAACTAATAAGATAAGCGTATCATTTGCATCCAGCCCATAAAGTTGTGTCGAGAGTTCAAAAGTAATTGGTTTATATTTCTATTTTCGTTTGATTAAAGCGAGAACCAAAAAGATGGAAGATAATTGTAAAATCAAATGAAAAGTAGGGAGCATTTGGGGTTAAATCACAGGCGTAATGATTTAAGAATAATAATCACCATCATTATCTCGTTATCTAATTCTCACTTTACAACTTTTTCTTTTTGTTTTTAAATGGATGATATGCTTGTAAATCTTTTGTTAGTTCACTTTTACTGTAAGTTTTTTTTTACCAGTAGAGCATTATTTCCCGTGATAAAAATGATGGCACCTTTTTATAACCCTTTATTAAAATTGCCTCTAACAGTGTTTCACAAAAAAAAAAATCTCCTGTAAATGACCTGTCTTCCAATTTTATTCTTCTTGAACTAATAAACCATGAGCACTGTGTAAGTTTGGTCCAAACAAAAGATTAGTCAATCTGATCTTTTTATATAGAAGTCCAGTAATACAAATTCAAGAAAGAATAGTTATAGACTTACTCTAGTCAAAATGTTTTTAAAATGCAACCTTGTACCTTGTGGTAATCATAATTCAAACTCAAATAATTTTGATTATTTCATTTTTAATCCAGTATATTTTTTTGAACAAAATTAAGTTAAAAACACACCTCAAACTTTTCAAATCTTCTCCATTTGTTCAACACAGACACACATAAAAGTAAAAACAGACAGAGACACTCACTGCACACTTCTCAAAATACTTCTCTTTCTAGTATCTCTCTCTGTCTCTTTATTTTTCTTTTTCTTCTCTTCTCCCTAAGCTCCATAGGCACACCAAACCTCTCTTTTGACCTACTGTTAGTGAGTGAGAGAGAGGCCTGCAAAGATAAAAAGGGCAGACATCATTGAAGCTCTTTACCTCTTCTTTTCCTTGTTCACACTCTTCACCTAAGCTTCTCCTCATTTCAAGTTAAAGAATGGTTCCATCACAGCAACGTCTCTCTTTCTCCTCCTCAAAGCTCTTCTTCTTCTTTTTCTTCTGCCTCCTCTCTCTCTTCTCTCGTCCTTCTCTCTCCGCCTCATTTCTCGTTGATGGTGTCTCTGTCTGGAAAACTCCCGTTGTTCATGTCGGCGATTCCGTTAGTAAGTGTCTTTTACAAAACCAGTCCTTTTATTTTTCCTATTTTTGGAAAGATATTTTCTTAAATTAACGGTTTTCTGCTGTTTTGTTCTTCTTGTGCCTCCAGTTTTCAGACATAAGTACGGAAACGATCTATACATCTTCAGGACCAAAGATGCATTTAAAGTCTGCGACCTTACTCAAGCTACTCTTCTTACAAAAGCTAACTCTACCTCCTTCACGGTAATACATATCTCTTCTCACATTCACATTTCTCTTATTTATGGAAAAATTGCTTGAAAGGGTGTAAATTTCATCTGGGTTTCTCTGAAATTTCATAAAGTTTTGATCTTTATTAGCTCCCTTTTTTCCTCTGTTCTTGAGATCGACAAAAGAAACCTCTTCCCCTGTTTTCCTCTGTTTTTATGTCTAAAACCCTCTTTTCGACATTAATTTAATAAGTTCCAAGTGAATTATTAAATAGAACTTGAAATCCGATGCTTTGTTCTGACAACATTATTTCAAATTGATTAAAATAATAGTTTAAACACACCAAAAGTCATATGTTCAAGGCTCAATGATAATCAAAGTTTAAGAAGCATCTCTACTACTACTACTACTACTACTACTACTAATCTTCCTTTTTACCTTCTTAAAAGTTCAAAGTTTCAAACTTTAACATTCACTTTAATAATCTTCATTTTATACATTTTATTTCCTCAATTTCATGATGATTTTTCTCATTTCAATGTCAATCACACTTGATTCACTTCCTCTGTTTTATCTTTTCATCATTAGTTAACTGTATTACCAAATACTAATCTCGAACTTTGTTGGTTAAACTAATGGGTTAATACACAAAAGTTCATATGCTCATGGCTCAATGACAATCACACTAGTAGATAAGAAGCATCTCGACTGCATTAAGTTTATTTTGGAAAGGATATTACCATTGTGTCCTCCTTCGAGTGACAACTGAGACAAAACTAATATTATATGTTATGGTTTTGAGTTTTGATTACGAGATTCAGTCCAGAACCTCTTGATATTCAGAAAAAATAAAATAAATAAAACCTTCTGAGTTTTCAAACTGACATTTTGTAACTTTCACTCTAACGCAGTGGTACCCATCAAGACCAGGCTCCTACTACTTCTCCTTCACAAACAACACATCTCTTCCCAAAACTTGCCAGCTCAACCAGAAGCTCACAGTCCAAGTCATCCTCCCAGCCGCATCTTCACCTTCACAGCCACAACCACCAGCTACAGCTCCTGTTCCTGTCTCGGAAGGAGGAGTGGTCTCATCTTCTCCTTCTTACCCGTGGCCACTAGGTCCAAGAGAAGGCTCAGCTTTATCTCCAGGACCATCTCCTTCAGAGATCACTTCGGTGACGGTTCCTGGAAAAGATGGAGTTCCATTTATCAACAGTAATCCAGCGGTTCCACTTCCCACCGGAGAAGTGGACTCTACTTCCATTAACCCTTTACCCACTTCCACTAACTCAGCACATCAGGTACACACTACACTCATTGCAATAACAACAACAACAACAACAAAAACAGACTAAAAAGATTATTACTTTATTGAAATGTTTGATGGTGCGTGTGCAGGTAATGATGACAGTAACGGTGAAGCTAGTTTTGTGTTGTGTAGCCATGTTTCTTCTACTGTAGAGAGAGTATTACTATTAGTAGCTTTTTTCAATGGATGAATGATTACGTTTTCTGATCTTATATGCTAATTACAACTTAACTTTGATCTCGTAATCATTCATTCATTCTTTCTCTCTTTTGCTTTTCTCTTATGGTTAGGATGTCTTTTGTTAGAATGTTAGGTCGTTTATATTTTGTAATGTGCACTTTTTTTTATAAAGTAATGTGGTTTCTTTCTGATTCTGATGTCTCATAGGTCTCCACTGGCTACTCACTCAGATTTCTTTTCAGAACTTTGGGTCCCCACTATAGCATATACATAGTATATAGCTTGCTTTAATCGAGCTGTACTGTACTGTGTTCTTTCCTTTTTTGCTTTCTTGATTTCAGAACAATAGACATAGTGGAACATTAGATTTAAAATCTATATGAAGATTATGTGAACAAGATTCTCTAGAGCTTTTGCAATAGCAGAAAGAATGAGACGTTGAATTAGAGAAGTAGCCGTTATTTCCCATGAATGTAAGAAGACAAACAAGTAAAAAGGAGAGGGAAGAAAACAAATGAAATTAGCCGACCGTTGAGTAATGAGTAGGCACTTGTGTGTGTGACTTGTGGGCTCTTCAAAAGAGGAACCATTGCAATTCATGTGACTAATGTAATTAAAACTGGTTCTTAAAGAGTATAATGACAAAATAATATAAAAACATACTTCTTATTTCATATTGCTCCAAGACAAAGAGAGAGGTGTGATCATTACTCATTACAAACAAACAATTGAACCAAAGATGAACTTCATGTGAGGATTTAGTTTTTGTATTTTTATACATTTTCTTTACAGAACTCAATGATCCAGCAGTGATAAGCGGGACAAACGAACTTGCAATGAGTGAAGCCAGAAGCTGCAGCCAAAGCTTCAAACTCAGCTCGTGACCTCTCTTTCCCACCGGAACATTGTGTGAACATTAACATGTCCATATCAAAGGCAATGTTCGCGTTGATGTCTCCATTCTCCGCGTCATCAGGAGTGACTAGTTCTATGACAACAACTTTACCGTTCTTTGGTAATGACTTCCAACAGTTCTTGAGAATCTTTACACAGTCTTCATCAGTCCAGTCATGAAGTATACGCTGTGAAACAAATTGAATTCTATATGTAAGTACAAAATACAAGTACACATACACTTTTAAGAAGTATGAGTAGTAAAAATAGTTGATGAACTTACTTTCAAGATCATAGCATCTCCTTTTGGAACATCCACAAACATATCTCCGGCCACATGTTCCACTCCAGAGTAAGAAGGTGCTTGTGCCAAGGCACAAGTGAGATCAAAGTTGATACCCTTAATATTTGGATACTTAGAAGTAACAACACCAAGGGTGTTACCAACCCCACCTCCAATATCAACCAACACATTCACATCTTTAAAGCCTTGATAAACTTCAAGAGCCTTCTTCACAACCGCAATTGTGAAACCGGTCTGGTTGAAGAGCTTGCTGAATCTTTCATCTGTTCCCATATAGTCAAAGAGTTTCATGCCACCATGTGCACGGCCAAATGCATCTCCTCCTTCAAGCACCACATCTTTCAGTTGTGCCCTGAGAATATACCATATCAACAACGTAAGATTCATTGCGTTTTATACTTAGAAAATAAAAAAAGTTCAGCCGTTTAAGTAGAAAATTACCAAGTGTTGAGAAAGACACTGTCAAAATTGACAATGACTTGAGAAGCAAGGGATCCAATATCTTGAATGTTATCTTTCAAGAAAAACCTACAAATTGGCTCGGCTCTGTACACCCTCTCGCCCTTTCCGGCTTGGACCGTACCACACTTGACCATGGAGTAACTAGCGAGTAGACGAAGCATCCGGTCCAGCAAACCGGCGCCCCTGGGTTACGAGGTGTGGTTGGTAGTCTACTTGATATCTCGGAAGGTGAGAGGAACACCGAGGCGGTGTAGAGAGTGTCAAAGACACCAAGCTCGAGGGCAGCTTTGAGAACCATTGGAAAGGCAGCAGCATTGGCTAGTCTCACGGCCATTAAGCCCAACTCGTTATCATCATCAATAACAATTTGGGTTTTGGTGTTAGAGCTTAAGGTTTCTTCAAGAAGGATTCCCATTCTTTTTTTTTACCCTTTCTTCTTTGTCACGGTACCGTACGTGATCGCACTGACCAGAAGCTAGGATATATAGAGAGGCTGGTGTGTTTGTTTTCTATGTAGTGTTGAAGATGATGGATCTTAGCTTCTGCTTTTATAGCTAAGACTTAGCCTCCTCTTTGTTATTTAATTTCAGTTAATATTGTTGGTGTGCCGGTCCATTTGGCTGGCTAAATAATATCCAAGAGCCACCTGCGGCGGCTGAAATAGTCAAATCATGTTTCAAGTCAGTTGATTAATTTTTAAGTCAATGTTCAAAGGAGACTTTAGTTTAATCACTAGGGTCGATCAAGAGTATATTCAGGGGTAATTCTAGGCATAGCAAAGTGAAAGATGAACTATAACTCTCATTTTTCTTAAAAGAAAATTACAATAAAAAAAAGAAAAAATACCCTAAAATATACATATAAAAGTTTTGTCAACAAAATAACATTTATACATTTATACCTCTTGGATTAACTAATTTATTTAAGGTTATGGTGGGATTTTGGAGATGAGACTTTAAATTTAAAAATAATAAAAAATATTAATTTAAAAAAAAATCTATTTTTATTATTTTTTATATCTATTTTTGTGACAAAAACTTGAGAAAAGTATATCTAGAGATTTGCCCATAAGAAACCTCTAATTTGTAAAAAAAAAAAAAAATTGTTAAAACCTTACTAAATGTTTATTGCCTGTAACATTTCTGGGGCGTCTCTGATTATGACTTACATTGCTTTTAATATCATAGAAGAAAAAGAGAAAAATATTTGTTCCCTTTTGTTTTTTGTTCTTCGATTTGATTGACGTAATATTATAATACTCAGAGTCACACATAGCTGCAACTTGAGAACGATTGCGACATAGGAAGGGAAAGAAAAAGAAAGATGTGCTACAATTTGGACCGAAGTGAGTGTAACATCAACCTTTATGGCCTCTATCATGAACTGTTCTTCCAGGAAGGTCACAAGTTTTTGGATTGTCATACTTCATTAACTTGGACGTAATGATCAATTTAATTTATGGCATATAACGAACCAGTTTAAGCAAATTACAAAGGTGTTACGTGTGCGACAGAAATTACCATTGTTTTTGCATGGTTATCTACGGTGGTAGGTGAGTGGTTATGGATAGGAAGGTTGCATATCTCTTGTAGTAACTTATATAAATTACATAACAACAAAATAAACTTCATTTTCTTCCAAAAAAACATATACGAACACTGGATTTAATGAGCTTGTTTCATATTTATACATAAATTCATCAATAGTAAATTTTTACAAAAATTTTTGACATATAAACACATCCCTAATTAATTCATTATGTATACAAATTACATGCTGTACGAACATAGAAATCAATATAATATGAAAACACAATCACCTTCGTAGCTTTTCTCAACGGCATAGGCGAATTTCTTAACATAGTTATAATTCTTTTAGAGAAATACTTTAAGATAAACATTAAAAAGTTTTTGTCTCCAAAAATAACATTGAAAAAAAAATGATCAAAATAAATTTTATTAAAAAATGTAAATATACATTTTTATCTATTGGATTAACTAATATAGATTTATGATTAGTTATGGGGTGAAATTTTGGAAATGAAGTTTAAAACTAAAAAATTTAAAAAGAAAATCAAAAATTTTAAAATGAAAAATATTTTTTTTTTTCAAATGCTATTTTCATGACAAAAACTTTTAAAATAGCTATTTGAGAGATTTGACCATTCTTTTATGTTTTTTTTTTGGTTTTGAAAGTTTTATTTCAATTCCATCTCTGTTTCGGGAAGGGGCTATGGATCTCTGTGATATTTTATGTGGTAAATGCCTCCATGATAATCAAAACATTACTTTCTTCTATATATATGACTAAGTAATCAAAGGCTCTTGACAACTAGAAATGCATGAAACGCTGTTTTTATTTCATTGCTTTGGATACAAGGACAAAGTCACACTCAAACAAGGAACTGAAACAAAGATGAAATAAACAAATTGTTGATGAGGATTTAGCATAAAATATTAAACACTTTATTTGCAAAACTCAATAATCCAGCAGTGGTAAGCTTGACAGACGAACTTGCAATGGGTAAAGCCTGACTCCATGGCTAAAGCTTCAAACTCAGCTCGTGATCTCTCTTTTCCACCGGAACATTGTGTGAACATCAACATGTCCATATCAAAGGCAATGTTCGCATTGATGTCTCCATTCTCCGCGTCATCAGGAGTGACTAGTTCTATGACAACAACTTTACCATTCTCAGGTAATGACTTCCAACAGTTCTTGAGAATCTTAATGCAATCCTCATCGGTCCAATCATGAAGTATACGCTGTAAAACAAATTAAAATCAACAAAGTAAGTACAAAATACACTTTTAAGAAGTGTAATAAGATAAGTTGATGAACTTACTTTCAAGATCATAGCATCTCCTTTTGGAACATCCACAAACATATCTCCGGCGACATGTTCCACACCAGGGTAAGAAGGTGCTTGTGCCAAGGCACATGTCAGATCAAAGTTGATGCCCTTAATATTTGGATATTTAGAAGTAACAACGCCGAGGGTGTTACCAACCCCACCTCCAACATCAACCAACACATTCACATCTTTGAAGCCTTGGTAAACTTCAAGAGCTTTCTTCACAACAGCAATTGTGAAACCGGTCTGGTTGAAGAGCTTGCTGAATCTCTCATCTGTTCCCATATAGTCAAAGAGTTTCATGCCTCCATGTGCACGACCAAATGCATCTCCTCCTTCTAGCACTACATCTTTTAGTTGTGCCCTGCAATTTCATGTACTGGTTAAGGTAAGATTTGGTAATATTTAAAACCAGACATGGGAACATATTTGCTACTAAGATGAATTTTGAAAATTACCAGGTGTTAAGGAAAACACTGTCAAAATTGACAATGACTTGAGAAGCAAGGGATCCAATATCTTGAATGTTATCTTTCAAGAAAAACCTACAAATTGGCTCGGCTCTGTAGACTCTCTCACCCTTCCCGGATGAAGCCTTACCGCACTTGACCATTGAGTAACTAGCGAGTAGGCGAAGCATCCGGTCCAACAAAACCGGGGCCTCAGGGTTACGTGGTGTAGTTGGTAGCCTACTCGCTATCTCGGATGGTGAGAGGAAGGAGTCGGTACGAGCAGCTTCGGCATAGAGAGTGTCGAAAACACCGAGCTCCAGGGAGGCCTTAAGAACCATTGGAAAGGCTGCAGCATTGGCTAGTCTCACAGCCATCAAACCCAACTCATTATCATCATTAAGAACGGTTTGGGTTTTAGGGTTAGAGCTTAAGGTTTCTTCAAAAGGGAATCCCATTTCTTTTCTTTGTTTCTTTCTTCTCTTTCAAGGCACCGTACGTGACCACACTGATCAGAGGCGAGAGAGAAAGAGAGAGTCTATGTGTGTTTTCTTTGTAGTGTTGTTATATTTTTAATGCATATCCGTATCTCATTTTATAGCTAAAAGCTTAGATGTTTTTCTCACTATTTTAGTTTCATATATAAATATATTGTTGGCATGCCGGTCCATATTGGGCGCTGAATCGTCTATAGATGAAGTGCCGCAGAAATGTAAGAACCACTTATGGCTGCTGAAATCTTGTTCAAGTCAGTTGATTTAGTCAAAGTTCAAAGCATAGACTTAATCTAATTTCATTACTATAGACTCTTCACTTTATAAAAAAAAGAACTATATCCTTATGTTCTAAGTCCAAAAACCATTTATAAGAAAATAAAACTACTATAATTAATCATCTGCTTGTTTTTGTTTATGTATTTATTCAGTTTGATCGACATGGATATCTTATCAATAAATTACAATACTACAACGATGTATATCGTGCAGATTTTATATCAGCTACCGTTTTGAAAACTGTTTCTAACTTTTCAGATTTATCTATTTTTCTTCAGTTAACTAATCCATCGGAATATTCAAAAGAAGAACTTCTCATTTTTGTGCCTTTCATAAGATTTCCATAAGATTTTTCAGATTTATCTATTTATGTAAATGTTTTGTTAATTGTTTTCATAATAAAGGTGTTTTTGGGGGGGTGTTTCTTTATGGGTGTGTCCATTTCGACTGCGCATATGTGCCGGTCAAGACTCGAGAGTGAAGACAATCGTGGCCCGTGGCAAGCCGAAATTTACCCGAAGAAAGAGTACTTATCAAGAAGACTTGTCAACTTATATATTTAAATATTTTTCATTGTTAGGATGTAATATTATTTAAGAATGGCTATACGTTCAGCCCATATATATTAAGCTCAATAGCTAATCATCAATCCCACATACGTTCAGCCCATATATATTAAGCTCAATAGCTAATCATGAATCCCACATACGTTCAGCCCATATATATTAAGCTCATTTGTATTTGGCCCAGTTAAGTTAAAAGTGCTTCTGTCTATATAAAGTGATAAGGATTGTGAAGGAAACATCTGTCAATGGTTTTGTCGACTTTAAGGTATTGTTTCAGCTGAAGGCGGAGCTGCTGGATGTGACGGTTTTGCGTAGGTCGCAGGGAGATATTGCAAAACATCATGAGATGTTTTGGTGTTGGTGCAGAATGCTGATAAGACCGCTACAGATAAGATGGTCTTGGCGGCGCCAAGTGGTGTAGGCGGGGTTGACCACAGACTGCTCGTTGATGGTGATTGTTGGCTCTGGTGGCGGAGTGGATCTGTGTCAACGTATCCAACAAGATCGTAGCCGTCTAGAAGCGCATGAACTTGGAGATTCCAAGTCATAAAGTTGGTTGAGTTTGGTCACATTGACCATGTTAACATTGAGTAACTGTTGAGTCATATTGGACTTGTTTAGCATTAGCAACCATGAATGAGAAGAGAGATGAGAGAAAAAAAGTTAACGGTGAGAAAAATGGAGGAGGAGGAGGCTGAGAGAAAAAAAAAAAATTAGGGTAAACCATGTTAAGAAATATGTTTCTTGTATTAATCTGTACATTACATATGTTCATATATATATATATATGAGCATATTCGTAGTACTTCCTTAAACAGAGAACTACGAATATTAAGCAATAAATGTTGATTGATATCATATCTCTTACAAAGGAACAAGGGCATACATGCTCTAAGCACAAACATCACCAGATCAAACCGAGATCCCCCACCAGACGATAGATCAGTTACATGCAAGACATATGCTGCCTGGAACAAGAATCAGAAGATGGCGGTTTGGCTTGGATATTTGCGAGACCAACGGTCTCCACTCCAGAGTAGGGATCTTCTGTCCAACACTTCATCTCACCCTTGATCGCCGAAGCACTCACAGTTCGGTCAACCCTCTGTAGGACAGTGACAGTTGAGTTCCCTTCCATCAAGGTTTTCTCCACAACATAACGCTCATCAAAGCAATCTCATCAACAACCATTACACCAAATGGCTGATATCCACTCAATCTCTTCTGCTTTTGCTTCTGTTTCTTATTTTCATCTCTCCCAAAAGGATTTCTCTAACTTCGACAAACTGGCCAAGAGAGCCCTTTCAGTTGTAATATCTGCCATGGATTCGTTATTCTGCCACTTTTAGGCCTTTTAATATATTTTCATATAACGAAAAAAAAAAAGACTAGGAATGTGATATATTTATTCTAGATTTAAACAGAATGGTTGTATCACTTGAAACTGATTTTCGCGAAACATTTAATTTTCAGCCTAGCCTTGATGGAAGTCGAATCCCGCTGCCTCCTTGAAAGAGAGATGTCCTTGACCGCTAAGTACTACAAGAAAATATATCTATCCAACTATCATAAATGCTACGCACAGGATAACCATTTACGTAAGGCCAGTTACTAGTTAGGAACAAAATTTATGGTGATTTTATGTGATTCAGCGTTTCATGAGTAGGACTAGGACTCGGACCACACTAGTAAACTTGAAATACATATGTCAATATCAATCACTATCGATTTAAAAGGCATGCGCAACTACGTTATTTTGACGACATAAGGATCAGTAAATGTTCACATTATGTTTATTTAGGATCATAATTTTTAAAACCAGATTACAAATGCCATTAAACCAAGGCCGTTTTACAAATTTAATATTTGCGAAAGTTAAAGCGTGCTGGCATATATGTACGTAGGCAACTACGTATGCATGCAATACATATGAAGTATCATAATACATAGATTTGTATGTGTTGTTAAAGAAGTGATAATGGTGGTGAAGTATGGTGCTCTTCGTGTGGCAACCACACTCGTCCCTCTTTCTTTATATTATATCCAACTCTTTCCATTATTTAGTGCTATCCAATTCAGCAATTCAACTATTTTTATTTATATTTGTCAAGAAAAAAACAACTTTCATATTATCTACTATTAATTTGCTGTTTATGATTTTCATTTACAGACGGCTCTAATTGACGGGTCGAAGAATCTATAGTGTGAAAAGCATCTGATTCATATTTGATCCCTTTCATATATAAGCTAGTTGGATTGTACTGTTTAATATTTTAATTGTCCATTATGTGTACGTTTATAAGTAGTTGTGCAGTATATATTAAGGGCAAATCCCGTATATTATTAATCCATTTGAATAATTCATAATGAACCCGTCTTTTATTGTATGTATATAGAAGAAACGATATAGATTAGGATTACAATGATCGAAATAGTCGTATCAAAATATATGTATATATTTATATTTATCTATTATTACTTTTCGTCAAACACTGAAAAGTCCAGTGAATAACAAAAACTGTATGTTGGATTGAATAGGTTCATTCCTTGTCGAGAACAAAAGTATGTTCAACCATCAAAGAGACAAAAAGTAAAAGAATGGGAGAGTAGTTTCATTTTCACTTTATAGGAAAAACGCTTACACAGTTTCGCGTAGTCAAAAAAGGAGAAAATATAACGAAAAATGAATCAGCCGACAACTAATACCTATTTTTAATATATGTTTTTTTAAGCCACATGAGAATTTAGGAATAAAAGAACAATGAAGAAACCAATTTTAGCATTAGTTTTTTTTTACAAAAATGCAATTATCATTTACCAAAAGATGAGAAGATCTGAAACTTTTATGAATATCTTCATTTTAAATTACTTGCAGAAATGAATTAACTATCAATAATTTATTCTCAGTTGATTTTAGGAAATAAATAAACTAATGACTTTCCAAATTTAAATATGGTGTTTTGAGTCATTATGATAATAAATAGTTGCCAAAGATTCATAATGTGGTAAACTTGTAGTATAAAGATAGTCAAGACCTATATCATTATAAGTTTAACAAACTTATGGGCAACAGACTTTGTAGACCACTAGGCTATTGTTTGAGAAATTGAGAAATTTCATTTTTACTTTATTTTGTATCTTTTACTTCTCAAGAAGACAACAGAACAGCTTCATCTTGTAGATATGTAACTGGTCCTTTAGTTCTTAGAACATCGTTAATCCGGTCTCTTAAAATGGGGTTATTAACTTATAATTTGACGTTTTTTTAACACTTTCGGCTAAAAACATCTTTTATGTTTTTTATTTAAAAACGGTCATTAAATTTTCCTAGTTAAAAACTAAAAAACATCTCTTAGGAAAGCTAAAAAATTCATCCTATGAGACCATGGTTAATGATAACCTTACACTCTTACTTATATTGTTTATTTACTTATGCTGTCCATGAATAAAATAGACTTGAACCTCACAAAAAAAAACAAAGGTTTGTGGTTTCACATTTATTTCCTTCTTCTCACTATATTAAACATTGTGTGTTTTAGAAAGAAATATTAAGTTTTTTTGGTAGAAAAGTATAATGTTCCTTTTAAAATCAGTTTCAAGTAGGTCAATTTTTGGGTATATTGATACCCCATATCGATAGGAATGCTTTAACTTTACCGATCGCGTACGCGGAAATCCACTTTAATTCTCTTTCTAGACTCCATTTGTTCGTTTCAAACATATAACTATAATGTTAAAACGATTAGAACTTTGCTAAATTCAATATTCTAAGCTTTTTAAAAAAGAAATACTAATAAATATAGAATGCTAAGGTGTTTACTTGTACCGCTACAACTCATCATTTTACGGTAGCTTTAACAATCAACGTGACAACGTCTATGCATACAAACGGTGAGAATAAGCATATACTTCTAAATAGTAAAAGTTTAAAGTATCATTATATATTTATTTAAGACACACAATTTTTGAAAACATCATTTTCTTTTTGAATTCTTACACAATTTTCGTCGGTGTAAGAGTCGGTCTAACTGTGACAAATAAAACTGTAGTTTGGTAGTTAGATAAAACTTTGTTTCTTTTGTTAAATGGCAAGTAAAATCAAGTTTGGAAAATAATTGATTAGTGATAACAAATTCCGAGTAAATTTAACAGGCGGGTGTTACTTAGTCACATTGTATCCAGTTGTGAAATTCTTTCCTTACTGGTGATACTGCTCCTCCACATATATGTAGTAGTCAAATTTTATATTTTGGTAAATAAAACTCATTTACAAAACAAAAATTAGTAATTAATGACAACAAATTCAGTAAGAAGATGAAACAGTTGGCGTTTAATATTCAGTTCACATTTGATCGAATATTGTTAAATGAATTTCCATTAGTGGTGATACATTAATTACACTCCACCACATTATAAGTATTTTAAATTAAAAAAATAAAGTTTCACACAAAAATCTCTCAATAAATAGAACTCAAGGCGTGTGTCCTCCACACTTCATCAAACATTCTCTATCTTCTCATTTCAACATACAAAACAAAACAAAAAAAACAAAACAAAACAAAAGATTTTAACTATGGAGTCACATAACGTGAACAACAGCTCGAACCTAGACATGGAGAAAGATCAAGAAAATGCTTTTGATTACTCCAAACGAGCTCAATGGCTACGAGCTGCCGTGCTTGGTGCCAACGACGGTCTTGTCACGACGGCTTCGCTTATGATGGGTGTCGGTTCGATAAAGCCTGACGTCAAAACCATGATGTTAACCGGTTTTGCCGGTTTAGTTGCTGGAGCTTGTAGCATGGCCATAGGAGAGCTTGTCTCGGTTTACTCTCAGTACGACATAGAGGTGGCTCAAATGAAGAGAGATAACGGAGGAGAGATAGACAAAGAGAAGCTTCCGAGCCCTATACGAGCGGCTACTGCGTCTGCGTTAGCGTTTTCCGTAGGAGCGGTTGTGCCTTTATTGGCGGCTGTGTTTGTGAAACCGTATAAAGTGAGGATTGGAGTGATAGTGGCGGCGGTGACGTTGGCTTTGGTTATGTTTGGGTGGTTAGGAGCGGTTTTGGGGAAAGCACCGGTGGTTAAGTCGTCGGCTAGGGTTCTGATTGGAGGATGGTTAGCTATGGCGGTTACGTATGGTTTAACCAAACTCGTTGGATCACATGGTATGTCATAGTTTGTATGTGTTTTACATACGTGACCGAACACTTCTTCATGTTTCATGCAACACAATTTAAGCGGTTACGTTTTTGTTTTTTTTGTTTTTTGCTTTTTTTTCATACAAGAAACTTTGGAATATGTATTTCATATGAGAATAAACTTTGGAATGTATGGATTCATGACTTGGGTTTTAGATTTATGTAAGCAAATAAGTTATAGAAATTTGTCCACTGGCGTGTAATGATAAATGGTAGGTTGAGTTTTAAACACTTGCAGCTCTAGTTATCAACACCCGGCAATATTTCCGTAAATTTTTCTTCCATTTGCGATCTGATCTTGTTGTATTCGAAAATTTTGGATAACCGTAAGTTAATGGAACAAAACAAAATAATACAATAAATACATATTATATGCGAATCACATAATTAAATTTGTAGTCTATTAGAGTTAAATATAAAAAATGTGAAACTAAATTTACCAAGACATTGATCCGCAAAATGACTGGTGAATTTGAAGGTAGTTAGCACCCGTTAGAAATGAAAACTATATAATAAATTGGCATTTGTGGTTTACTGGTGATTAACTTAAAGGTAAAATTCAGTACGATGAAATCACTTGAGTTCGAGTCTCGGTCATTGGAAAATTAATATTTCAACATCACCAGAGATATGAGACCAACACATGTGCCGAAAACGTAGGCTACTAACACGTGATTAGTGTGGATCCATTTTAGGAAGAATCTGGAAATCCTTGTATAATTCATCAAAAAGAAAAGAAATTATATAGTAATATCAACTTGAGCCTAACTATATTTCTATAATACGTTCTTTCTTAAGAAAATAACTAATGTGGTTAGTGGATGAATTTATTTTCGATTTGGAACTCTGTAGACTAGAAACACAAATGAACATAAGAGATTGATCGTCTCGACCACAGAAAAGCTCGTCATGACAAATCAATGATCTCCAGAATTTTTGAGAACTACTTTTTGGAATCGCTGTCGTGCTCTACAATCTCATATGCGATTTGTAAAGCTAAAATTTCATGCTCTGCTTTTGGCACAAGATTGCGTGTAAAGTATAAACACACACATCCTCATTAAAAGGAAAATGGAACATGTGGCAATATTTTCTGAAAAGTAATAGAAACATAGATATACAATAATATCTCCATATACAAAACAAACGGAACCAACGGATTACCATAAAAAAAAAAAGCAACATAGAGAACACAAGTTACTAGGTGATTCGCCCGCGCATCAGCGCGGGTATAGTAAATTTATTTAATATTTTATAAAGAACATGATTTTAGAATTATATATTTTGTGCAACTATGTACTATGTAAATGATATAATGGTTTTGAGTTAATATATGTTTGTTTAGAGTTGAATAAGAAATGATGGACACTGATATTGTGTTTATATATATGGTTTTGAGTTAATATATGTTATGCTCTGTTCTCACTGTCTTCTATGATGTAAAAAATATAGGTAAACTAAATCTTTTCTAATTTAACGTTTCACTGTGCAGAAAACTAACATCAAATAGCAAATTATATGTCACAAACATTCATAGAAACATGACCGGAGACAAGAAAACATTCAGCCACAAGTTATTAAGTTATGTTCTGTTCTCACTTCTTCAATCAAACAAAGAAACTCTCAGCCTTTCTTTTTATTTCTTCAGTAGCAAAACCTTGGACTCAACGATTACTCATCGTAAGGGTTTGTACAAGTTCCGGCATCTCCTTCTGATGTTTCACCACAAACTTCTCCACGAACTCAGAGCTTTTCATCTTCAGCATAGTGAAGTAGTTCACATCATCTTTCTCCACAAGTCCTTCAGATACAAGCAAAGAGATCACCTGACTCCTCGGTTTGATTCTCTTCTCCATACTCAGCCCCAACACCACAGGTCTCACAACAATATCTTTCGCCTCCAAACCAATGACGTTCACAAGATACTCCATCGTGTACACTATCTTCTCATCAGAAACCGTGGTGCAGTTCGGGAACCTCATAACCGCCGCAACAAAATCTTCTTTAGACCAACCAAAACGTTGAAACAGCTTTAACTTCCGCTCCATGGTCGACTCACTCGTCCAATCAAAAGCCACCATAGCGTGAACAAAACCAGCCTTCTTCGGATCAAAACCGTAGCTACAAACCCTGTTCAAGACCTCGTTGAACTTTCTCTCGGGGGAGAAGAAAGTGTAGGGAGAAGCTTGAACCAGCCACTTGATGCTCTTGTCCGGAACTCCAAGCTCTCTACAAACGTATAGTCTCTGAGATAAGGTCCGTGCAATGTCTAAAGAGAAACACCTGTACCCACGCTTCAAGCACTTGACAACGTTCTCTTCATCTACAAGTATGCTCTTGAGGGAATCGTAGCAAGGGATCAGTCTTTTGTGTAAGCTAAAGGAGAGTGTTTTAGGACAAGAGGATATCATTTTGGCCGTGTCAGAGTTTGAGAAGCCGATGGAGTTGAAGAACATGAGTTTGGGTAAGAGAATCTCTTCGGGGCTAAGTGAGAGAACACGAGGGAATGATTTGATGACACTTGTGATTTGGTCAGTGGAGAATCCATGGTTCTTGAAGAGAGCGAGAACAGAGTCTGGTTTCTTGGAAGAAACTAAATTGACGAATCTTGAATTCGATTTAGCTGATTCTAAAGACAGTCCACACGAGTTCACGAGGTAGGATACTGTGAAAGATTTTAGACATGGGTTTTGCTTTCCGACATCATCTAGTTTCACTTCTGACAATGAACATAATGTTCTTCTACAGACTAGAAACCCTAGACTAACGCTGCTACGAACAGGGGGAGAATCAAACGCACAGTCTCTGACGTTAACCCGGAGAGAAGAAAATAGACAAACCCGTCTGCAATGCAAGAAGCTCGACATGAATCACTGACCTTAAGCCGCCTCTCCTCGGAGTCTTTGAAGAACTCGAACTTGCAATAACAAAGTCGCCGGAAAGTAGCTCTGGATTTGGTTGGGGGTTAGGTTAGGTTGGACAGCCAAAACGACTACGTTTTCACATTCCACTTAAGTCTTTTATCATTATTTATAAGCTTGGTTCAATTCACAAACGATCATTGATTCAGCTGAGAAAATGTCGAGCTACATCGACGAAGATGAGCTCCTTCAAATGGCGTTGAAGGAGCAGTCTCCAAGAATAGGTTTGAGATAATTGGAAAGGATTTGAAATGCATAACACAACTCAAGGCCATTAGCATCACGCAGTCAGTTGGAAATGTATAAATTTATACTCTAATAATGTTCATGAAATTTGGCGGCTTACCCGCAGGGTTCGTGATATGCGGGAGTCAAGAACAACCTGTGACTGAAAGAAAGGTGTTTCTTACCAGTTTGCAATCTTTTCACTTGTGGCATGGAAGACATTGAACAATGATAAAAGGAATGTTCTTCATCTAAACCCTTCTCTTTAAACTTGCATCTATATCTCTTGTACCTAGGCAAACTTGATCAGAAGAGCTGCAACCGAATTATTTGCTGGACTCTTGTGGGGATGCAGCTCCTCCAGTCGAAGTAAGTAGCAAGCTCACTCTCACCTGTGACTTTCTTGTTCCTTCGAAGAATCAATGAAAGTAACATTTTAGCCTCTTCTCCAAATGAGCGATAAATAAAACCTTTCCTTCAGGGCATACGAGATGCTGCTGTTACACACTCTTGTTGCTGATCATGTAGAGGTAATACCATCGCTTCATTAGACATTGGACTTTCTGTAACGTTTTATTCCAAGCACCTACACGTGACTGCTGCTAGTGGAAACTAGTTAATTTAGTACTGAGCAGGTATTTGCGGGTGCCAAACCATTCCTGGAGGAAGCAAGTTGATTTAGTACTTGACTGCTGCTAGTGCTAAACTTATAAGGAAGCAAGTTAACAAGGGTTTCTAAAACGATATCTCCGCTACATGCTGAGCTAAAATGATTGAAAAGCTAAGCACAATACAAAGTCAGAAGCTAAAGTACTTTAGCTCCATCTCACAGGAACATTGTATGTGAAGTTGAACTCATGTAGTCCTCAAGGGCGGCGACACCAAGATCACTCCATCTCCTCTCACAAATAGAAACGGAATCGTTCGTTTCGATGTCTGACAATTAAAAAAAAAAAAACAAACAAAAGCAAGTGCCATCAGCAAGAAGAACATATATGACTGTACAGTTCACAAATCCATATCACACTGGTCTTTACTAGAAGCTAACACATCAAATATATTAAATTTCACAGTATACATAGCTAATGAACACCCTATGAAGCAAAACACGTTCTAATACTATTACTAAACAGCAACACTAAAGAAAGATCATCAAAAAATCACACTCTGGTATTGAAAAACATACCCTCACAATCTCTTCATAAGTCTCGTCGTCGATTTCAACCGTCGTAATAACCTCCTCAACATCACCCAGAATCATATTCAAATGCTGATCAAAAGCCTGCCCAAACAAAAAAAAATACAACCACGCATGAGAAACAAGGAATCTGGAGAACGAATTGGGAAAGAAAAACAAGAAAAGAAAACGAACGTGAAGCTTGCCGCGGAGTTCACGGTCAGATCGAAGCTTGACATAGATTCTCTCTTCGATACTCAATCGGATCAGATCCAACGGCTCCCTCACGGTTGCGTCTTCCTCGACGGCCATTCTGATCTCAAAACTTTCTCGGAGGGTTTTTCCGAATCGCGAAGAAGAAGAAGAGGAAGAGTAGTCAGCACCGATATCTCGCTGAGCTCACGCAATCAATCACCACCGTTGATTCCTCAGACTTACAGATTCTTTGGGCTCGCGTAAGAAATAAGTTTCTTTTCGGGCTCTGAATTATTGAGCCTGGCCCATTGTGTTTTTCTTTTGATTATCCAAGCAATTAAGGATGGATCATGGAACCAACAAGTAATGGTGCGGAAAAAATCCGAACCCCACCAGCCGATCAAATAAACCCAAACCAATCCGAACCGAAACAATTAAAAGTTTTATCAACCCGAATTGATATTATTAGATTATTTAATTAAATTAACCAAATATACAATAAGATTTATGTGTTACAAAAAATACAATAAGATTTAAGAGATTTAACCATTTGACCTAAATAATTAAACATAATTCTATTTTTTTAGTAAATTGATAAACATAACTAATAATAAAATAAAATATTATTATTTTTATATACTATCAAATCAAAAACTGCTTATGATAGATCTGAGGATAATAATATAAATTTATTAAATTATTATTTTACATGTTTGAATTTACGTTTAAATAGTAATAAATATTAATATAGTGTCAAAACATGAACTTTTATATAAATTATATATGCGTAACTGAACTAAAAAAAAACTTAAAACTAACTCGATAAAACAAACAAACACAAGCAAATCTGTACTAAACCAAATCGAACATAAAACTAGACTAAAATCAAATCGAAACAAACTAAAGACAAACTAAACCAAATTAACTTCAGTTAATTTTTGTTAAAGTTTTTGTAAATCCAAACAAACCAAATCAAACTGAATCCAAATACTCGAACATAAGCCTAAGTGTCCACTCCCAAAAAGTAATCAGCTGCAAATCAAATATGAAGAAATTTTTTAAAACATCTTGAGATTACAATTAATATTACAGTTATATACATGAGTATCATTAATGTTTAAAAGGATCTTTCATAATACAAGTGAAATTAACTAGTGAAATTAAAAACGTTATGTAATAGCCCTAAGTAAAGTTTTTCTTTCAAAAAGAATAGCCCTAAGTAAAGTTCCACATAAAATTTCTATAACAAAATACTAAACATCATACAAAATTTCCAACTTTTCATGTATGTATATAAAAGAGTAAATCCTATGCAAAAGTTTTGAATTGTTGTTATAGAAAATGATCTCACTTTTCAAATTCCTCCGTCCTCGTATCAAATGAGAGAGCCTTCTGGCTGCATCAGAAATGTCAGACGCTTAGTCCGGTCCACGTCAGGTTCCTAAAATTTTGAGAAAACCGCTTGTCGTTTTCCTATTCAAACTTTTTGTTAATCTTA